>CATIWR010539484.1:0-20308 GCA_949677035.1 Omphalea diandra
TCTTCCAGTTTTCAGTTGGCCATCTGTCTGAAGAACTGTGCGGCCACGAAGGTCATTTGCAACAAGAGTTTGGTGGGTCTCAGCCAAACCTAGTTCCCATGGGAGCCCAGCATTCTTGATGCCAGTCCATCTAGAAGCCCCAGTACCTCCATCGTGACCTGAAATCAAGACATGATCTGCGTGCCCCTTAACGACCCCACTAGCAATTACCCCCACACCAGCTTCAGATACTAATTTGACACTAATTCGAGCTCCTGGATTGGAATTCTGTGTAGAACAAGTCAATGAATAAATTGGTCTCTAGTTGAAAACTGTAATATAAAAGAAGCATGACAATAGTTCCTCGCAAACTAAAAAGAAAAAAAAATTACGACACTTTCACATCTTAAAAAGTCCACCACTGCTCATATGTGAATGCTCACACCTTAAGGTCATGAATCAATTGGGCAAGGTCCTCAATCGAATAGATATCATGATGCGGAGGGGGACTTATAAGTCCCACTCCAGCTGTAGAATTTCGGGTAACTGCAATGTCTCCTATAACCTTGTGACCAGGAAGCTCGCCTCCTTCCCCAGGCTTGGCCCCCTACAAATACGGGCAGAACATACTCAGAACAAAATCAATTGATAGATTAATAAATGAATTCAGTATATATTTAACCTCACCAAATGTCAAAGTAGGTATCAGTTAAAGATGCAAATGCACCTATCGGTGCTTTGCAACACAGCATCATCTGCCATGAACATAAATTCATAAACAATAGGAACCTCTGTTCCAACAGGAATACAGGGGCTAAATAGGAACAGATAAGAATTGAAAGCAGAAATCATTTGGTGTATGCTATATTCGAAAGATACCTGAGCCATCTTGATCTGTAATTCATCAGCATTTGTAAGATAATAACTTGAAACTCCAAATCTCCCACTTGCAACCTGCTTGATTGCACTTCTCTTTGGATTGATTGAACCATCAGGAAGAGGAACCATGCGAGATGGTTGTTCACCTCCCTCACCTTGAATAATAATATAAGTCAGAATTGAAGAGCAAATTCTAAAAAGGAGTTATTTACACAAATCTTGATCCCTGCATGAATAGATAAATTCTTTTTCCTCATTGACATTACAAAAATTATTAAGAATGTAAATGTTTCCTAGACTGTCAGAAGACAAACTTCTATAGAAACTATTAACAAACTATGTAAAAAACAATGAGCGAGTTAAAATAAAACACACCTGTATTTGATTTCCCTCCGATTTTATTCATAGCCATAGCCAGTGTTGTGTGTGCCTCCAATGATATTGAACCATAACTCATAGCTCCAGTACAGAACCGTTTAACAATCTCGCTGGCTGGTTCCACTTCATCCAATGGAACTTTTACCTCTGCCTCTTTGAACTTTAAAAGCCCGCGCAAATTGCAGGCTTTGTTCAATTCCTGAATGCGTCTAGAATATTCCTTATAGGCAGCAACACTGTTTGCTCTGGCAGCTTCTTGAAGCTTTGCTATAGCAAGAGGATCATTCAAGTGGATTTCACCACCTCTTCTCCAATGGTAATCCCCAGGATTTGGGAGTGCTACAGATTCAGCACTTCCAGCAGGGTAGACCCGGGTGGGAAATGCCAGTTCATGCAAATGAAGTGCATCACGGGCAAGCATTTCAAATGTTGCTCCCTCTACTCTGCTGGGAGTTCCAGCAAAGCATTTCTCAATCACTTCTGAGGAAAGGCCCAAAGCTTCAAAAATCTGAGCACCTTTATATGAGGCCAAAGTTGAAATCCCCATTTTCGCTAGAACCTTCATCATTCCGTAGTTGCTAGCTTTGAAATACTTCTTTACTAGCTCATCCTTTGAGCGAAAGTCACCATTAGATTTTGGTGGGATCTTCCCATCAACCTGCAGTCTCCAAATGGCCTCTATGGCTAAGTATGGGCATATGGCATCGGCACCGAATCCAACTAATGTACAGAAATGGTGAACTTCACGTGGTTCGGCAGATTCAACTATCAAACCTATTTGGGTGCGCGCCAGCTTTTTAACCAGATGGTGATGTACAGCACCAACAGCCAATAGGGAGCTCACCGCAACACGCTTAGATGAGAAGGCTACATGTGAAAGAGTGACCAATAAGAAAGGATAGATGAATTTAACGTCCAATAAAGTTAGTAAAAGCTAAGTAAATTTCACACCACATGAATTAATACCTCTGTCAGAAAGAACCAACAAAGTATAGCCTGCCTTAATTGCATCATGTGCTTCGGCACAGATCCTATCTAAAGTCTCCTCTAATCCCTTCCTGCCCCGGTTTTTTGAATAAGTTATGTCAAGAATTTTGCTTCGCCAACCTCTGTAGTTCATCTTTTTAATCGCTTCCATTTCCTCAATAGATAAGAGAGGGCCTTTTAATGACAGACGATGGCATTGCTCCTCAGTTGTTTCTGTCAGATCACCTTCTGGTCCAACCATGCACTCCATGGAAGTAACTATCTTCTCCCTAATCGGATCAATTGGGGGGTTTGTCACTTGGGCAAACATTTGCTTGAAGTACTCAAAAGTGAGTTTTTCTCTATCGGACATAACAGCCAAGGGAGTATCATTTCCCATCGAACCAAGAGCCTCAGTCCCATCTTTGGCCATGGGAAGCAACAACATCTCCAAGGCCTCAACAGTATAACTGCATATCATTTCAAAAATAAAATATCACAAAACTATCAAGTCATAGAAACAAGAAGAGCCAAGAATCCTGGAGCATGTACAGCTTCACATACCCAAAAGCTTTCAGTGGTGTGAGTAAACCATGAATGCCCATGTTCTCCATGTTGTCATCATTATTAGATACCTAAAGTTACAAAAACATTAATATCACAATTAATACTGCCTATATCAGAGAGAAAGCGAGGGGCAGGTGGATCGATCACATGGTACAAGTAAATCATATAATACTTACAGGAACAGCCCCAGTAATAGGAGGAACAACTTTATCAGACTGTGGAACAGAGCCAACAATATCCTTGAGTTCAATCTTTTGCCTCTTCAGCCACTCCCCGTACGGCCTTGCTAGGGAGTATTGCTGCTTCAAGGCTTCATCATCTACAACCATATGCTTCTCAAAATCCACCAGAAGCATCATTCCAGGGTTAAGTCTTCCTTTCCTGAGGACATCTTCAGGGGGAATGTCGACAACACCAACTTCACTAGCCATGATAACTCGTCCATTCCGCGTAATATAAAACCTACCGGGACGGAGCCCATTGCGATCTAGTGTGGCTCCTAGGTACCGGCCATCAGTAACTACAAGTTAAGTCAACATGAGCAAAATAACAGAAACCAAGTGTTCAATAGTATCAAGAAAGCATGTATAAACTGATAGACAATTACATGATATAAGTGCAGGCCCATCCCATGGCTCCATTAGGGCTGAGAAGTATTCATACAAGGCCGTCCTATTAGGATCCATATTCTTATCATTTTGCCATGCTTCAGGAATCATCATCATCACAGCTTCAGGGAGACTTCTTCCAGCTCGAACTAGAAGCTCAAGGACACCATCAAAAGCACCTATAAAACATAAAATATTATAAATACAGGTCAATCAAGAAACGACAAAGTCCAATACACACATAAAGCACAGATTAAACTACTTCAAGCCTCTGAGACTTCGTATTTACAAAGTCCACCTGAGTCAGAAGAACTAGCATCCACAATAGGTAAAAGCTTCTTCATTTCATTCTTGGACAGACCAAGCTCCTTGCACTTTAATAAACCTTCACGTGCCTTCATCCTAAGGGGCAATATTAAATAAAGTCTTATTATTTTTCAAATAGACGAGGGAGGAGGAAAAAAGCCAATAAACACCATTCAAGGGCATAACCATCTCTTAATTGCATAGTTACTTACCAGTTAACATTGCCTCTAACCGTATTAATTTCCCCATTATGGCCCAAGACACGCATAGGTTGAGCGCGATCCCAGCTAGGAAATGTATTTGTAGAAAATCGAGAGTGTACCTGTAACCCAATAAAAAACTAGATAGTCATTTTCCAATTCTATCTACTAAATTCACAATAGTGGAACTTATTTAAAATGACACAAGAAACTGTCTTCGAGACACTTAAATGGATTTCAAAACTAATGTACCAACAAAACAAGAATGTGAACCCTAACCAACGTTGACTAAACAATATTTCCTTTGTACCACCAATTGGAAATTTCCACCTCAAATAACTGATCACAGAGAGCACTGCAGTAATTTTCTGCAAACATGATTTACTTTGACAATGAGGTTCCTTACCAACTCAACTCACCCAAGGCATCCAATCCAGCATCCAAATTCAAAAAGTAATCAAGGGAGTGGAAGAACTTAAGAGATCATTCAAACTTCAATGCCTCAGAAGTCATTCCTCAACCTTGCATATCTTCAGTTACCGATGGTTGCCATGCTGTTTGTTGAAGTATGAGTTAGTGGAGAAAAAGAAAAGTGAATGGATAATATATTTACCAGGGCCATGTAGCTCGTAAACCTTTCATTGCCAAGATCTCCATGATAGTAATCCCTCAACTGTACAGGCTTCAACTGGCCTTTGTAGACAACAGTCCTGCACAAGGCAAAAAGTTTAAAACCATTGCAGACAAAAGCACTGGACAAGGACAAGATATCTCCATAAACGAGAGGAATGCACTTTTCTCCACTACAAACCTTGAGGAAAGGGAACAGATATAGAAGTCCCTGACACCACCATGCTGAAGGTTCAATGCAGCTCGGATAGCCACCATTGAAACCCGTCGTAGTATGTACATCTGCAAAGCAATGAAGAACCATCAAATTATGAAATGAAGAACTTTAGAAGTAAGCTACATGATTGTGTGAGGAAATACAAAACTTCAGATGATGAACCCCAAAATGATGATCGATAAATCCGAATGAAGTTACTCTACTAATTACTACTTTTACTGACATTCATTTCCAAAAAAATCAATAGGAAAAACTATCCACAACACATTGTTAGATCACCACACACACGAAACTATGATGGCTATTTCATCCTAGCTTGTAATATAGTGCAACATCAGATATCAAAAGTACCTGTTTTTCGAAATCAACTTTTGACCTGGGAGTAGGTGTGAGGAACACTTGCTCAACCACCGGCTCAGTCTGTAAAGCGCCGTTCCCCAATCCTGAGTTGTCTGTTGGCACCCGTCGCCAGCCAAGAACTGTATGCCCAAGAGACTCCGCAACCTACATATCATCGATCACAACAGAATGAAAGGAAAGAGCAAAAATAGTAAAATTCACATCAAAATTGGGTATGCCCTCGAAGATTTACCTTAGTGAACACATTTTTGCTTTCTTCCCTTCGGGTATCTGATGTGGGCAGAAAGAACATGCCGACTGCATATTCCCCAGGTGGGGGTAAGTCGACCCCTATCTTTTTAGCAGCCTAAAGATGAAAATTAAAAATAGATCACCACCACAATGCTCAACCAAATACCATAAAACCAGTTTCAGTCTGATTTATTTACACTTGAAAAAGTCAAATTTTTAAAACAAAAATCAAAATTATAAAAAAAAAAAAGCAGAAAAAGAAAAACTAATCTTTAAAAGAGCAAAAAATAGAAACGTACCTCCTTGTAGAAGTCGTGGGGAAGAGCTACAAGAATCCCAGCTCCATCACCAGTATTGGCTTCACATCCACAAGCACCTCTATGAGCCATGCGTATCAACATCTCTAACGCATCCATCACCTACAATCAACAACAACAAAAAAAAAAAAAAAAAAACTCAAAATCCACAACACAAATAAACCTATCCATATATCGTATATCTTATTTTGCACGCATGTCCATGTATAATACCCACCGTCTTGCGGTTACAATCACCGGATAACTCCGCAACGAAACCGACCCCACACGAGTCCTTATCAAACGACGGATCATACAGACCGAGGGGCTTCTCCGGCACTCCGGACAATGCGGAGCGGAGCACAACCCGGAGCTTCGGAGACCGTCCGGGCCCATCCGACTGCCACAAATGGAGCCTCTCGGATCCGGAGGCCCGAAGCTTGGTTCCAAAAAACTTATTTTCAACAACCCCTGACGATTTAGAGGAGCAGCGCGCGGCAGCTCTGTTATTACGGCGAGAGACGGGAGCGATAACATTTAATTTAGGAGAAAGGGAAGGTCGGTTGAGGGCAGAAAGCGGAAATGACTTCGCCCGGGTCTGAACCAGAGAGTCGGAAGTCGCGGACATCATTGATAGCTCTGTTTTCGTTTTTTATTTATGTGCGAGGAAGTGATGGAGATGGAGATAAAAATGAGAAGGAATTTGGATAAGTTTTTGTATTGTTTTGTTATTTCACACAAATTCCGACTAGAGTTTCAGATCCAACAACTTTATCCGAGAGATCTGACCAAATCTAACGATTTTGAACTTATATATGCATATCGAAGAAAATATATATTTCCTGATTTGATTTGGATGGAAAAACAGAACACAGGGAGGATCTTAATAAGAAGGGATTTTTATTTATTTTTTGTAAATAAATATGTGAGCTGAATTTATAACGAAATTACGAAAGTCTCCTTGAACGAAAATCTCAGTCTGCTTCTCCTGATTGTAGCATGCAGACGGATTTTACAAGATCCAGCTTTAAACAACTCGAAAAAAGCAAGGAAGCCAAACAAAACGGCGAAGAAAGCGATTTTGCTGTTTCTGTGCGCAGAAACAACGAGAGAGAAAGGTAGGTGGAGGGAAGGAAGAGCTGAAACGGCGGAAGCGGAAGCGGAAGCGGAAGCGGAACCAACGTGAAAGCCCGCACACTTCTTTGATTAGCGTCGTGAAGAAACGAAGAGGAGAGGTTTAGCTTTTATAGACAGATAAGCCCAGCGGAAAAAAAATTTGAGAGGAAAAGTCCTGTGCGGGGTCCACAGTTTGTAACCCGCGACCTCACCATCGCAAAGTGACTCGGCAGATCAAGGATTTCGAGATATGCCACTTGTACACAGGCTCTATGCGGCACGCGACAGCCGCTCATGGTGGATCCCACCTAAAATGAAAGGATAGACCCACCCTCGCACCTACACCCACCCGTTTTTGCCAAATCTCTTTGTTTAACTGTTTTAACTCATTTTTCCTCCCTCATTTAGGCTCGGCTCCGAGCCTCCGCATTGTTTTTTTTTTTTTAATTTCGATTATTTATTTCTGAAGACAGTGAAATGAACAAAGAATATCTGATAACTGGCTGTAATGACAAGTTTGCCCTTTTGTGTACAATTCCCATTCCAACACTTCCTCTTCCCAAAGGAAAGAAATCTTTGGCGACAGTTTAGTTGGATGACTCCTAGCAAAGTTATATCTTTTCTTTCCATCATCTGTTTCTAGTGGTTGATAATACTTAATCATAGATATACAGATATACAGACATACTTTCCAACTCGGTTGAGAATTCTATAAATAATCTCTAAATAAAGAAAAAAAAACTCAATTTCATTAAACGTTATTGAAAATTGAAAATAATAAATTTCTATCAACCCATGAACAACCCCCCCTCCCCAAATAAAAAAAAAAAAAAAGAAGAATATAAACATGTCTTATGTATAGAATTATAACAATAATTTTGTTTTGTTATGACTTTTAGTGAAAAAACAATTGTTGAAAAAAGAAATAGTTTAACATTATAAGAAATTTTAATACAGACTCAATTTAATCACGGATGATGGGAAATTAGTCAATTAGAAAATGGTCATTTATATAATTTTTTATTTTCTCGGCAGCATTGTATAGTTTTTCATACTTTATATTTAAAATATATCATATAAATCTTTTTTTAGTTAGATATTAGATGTGATTAATCTAATTTTAAAAAAAAATTCTCGAAAATTAGACATATGAAAAAATTTCTTCCAAGCCGAGTGGAAATTTTGGCGAAACAGTAATTATCACCTGATAATATGTTTTTTTATAATATAGTATGCATTTTATTAAGAAAAAGAGAACAATATCACCAAAAAAGGAAAAGAATAGGAGTCAAGCAATGTGACGCCAGGAATGACGAAATGAGCCAAGTAAAAAATTAAAAAATCAGTCCATACGCGACCAATGGTATGCGTGATTTGTTTAGCCGGCGGGGTTTTATGCGGCCAAAGGCTGGAGAGTTGATGGGTTACATTAGTTAAAAAGGTTAATTAAGTTGATAATTTGATTGCCCAATTTAATTGAGAGGACTTGGATTTGTTTGTTTGTTTGTTGATCAGATCATGTATTGGTTGTTTGTTGACAAATATAGCCCATGGAATGGGGTGATAAACTAATCGCAGCCGTTGTCTGTTTGTTTCCAGACCTCTCCGTCCCAAATCGGCCTCGACAAATGTAATTACCATAAACAAACAAATTGTGAATATTATTACTATGCGATATGATTATAATAATACATTTTATACAAATATAATATTTATTTTATTAAAAAATTAATATGTAAGATAAATAAAATTTAATTATTATTTGTCAAAACATTATTATGAAGTAAATAATATAGTTAAAATAAAATTTTCAAAATTTATAATTATATATAAAGTTAGTTGTAATAAAAAATTTTATTTATTAATTTATATTTTAACATAATTTTAAAAAATTTATTAAACTTAAATTAAATAATTTTTATAATCAGTCAAATAAATAATATTATATATTTCATGATCACAATAAATTTAACAGATAATTATAAATTATATATACATATATGAGAGTGTTGTAATAAAATATTATTTATTAATTCATACTTTTAATTTTGGATGCATAATTTTAAGAGAAAATTTACTAAATTTTAAAAAAAGTAATTCATGACAATTTACTACATTTTAATTTGCTCTTATATACTTAAAATTTTAAACAATTAATAAAATTAATTTAATATTAATTTCTTGTTTATAATTTTTTATCCTTTAGTTTTCTAATTTTTTATTTATAAGTTGTTTAAAATTTTTATTTTTTAAGTTTTTATAATCTTTTGTTCAAAATTTTTTTATATGATATCGACTCCATGTTTGGACCTTTTCTTTTTGTGTTTGGTATTTCTTATTTAAAATTTTTATTTCTTCACAATGGTAGTTGAATTTTTTGATTTTCTAGTTAGAAATTTTTTTAGATATGGCAGTTTTTTATAAAATGATCTAAAATAATGAGACTTTGTTATACTATATACAATTATTTTATAAATAGCAAACAATAGTTTAAACAAATTTTGAGATTGAAATTAAAAATATGCTAATCGCAAACCCAGGCATTATACAGTATAATTATAATAATAAAATTTAAAATAAATTTAATATTTTTATTTTTATTATATAGTTAATTTAATAATTAATTATTATTTTTATAAAAAATATATGCAGAGATAGTTGTAATAAAAGAAATGATTTATACCTTCAAACTGTTAATTCATATTTTTTTTATTTTTATGTGATGTAATTTTAAGAGAATTTTATTAAATTTAAACGAAATAATTTTTAATAATCAATCAAATAAATAATATTAAGTATTTCATAAATATAAAAAAAAAATAATAGATAATTACAAATGACATATACACATGTGAGACAACTGTAATAAAGAATTATTTACTCATTCATAGCTTTAATTTTATGTGACATAATTTTAAAAGAAAATTTATTAAATTTAAATAAAGTACTTTTTAACAATCTATCAGACTGATGTTACTCTTTATATATTAAATAGATTGACATTACTATTTATATATTCAGAATTTTGAATAATTAAATACAATTAATTTAGATTTTAGTTTTTTGTTTACAATTTATTTTTATTTTTTATTTTAATTTAATGTTTAAAAATTATTTAGAAATTTTACTTTTTAGGTTTTTTTAATTTTTTATTTAAAATTGTTTTATATGATCTTAGTTCCATGTTTAGAATTTTTACTATTTAAGTTTTTTAATTTTTTATTTAGAAGGTGTTTTTATAAGGCAATTAATTTTTTTAATTTTTTAATATGACAGTTTTTTATAATATAATATAGAATAATGACACATGATTTTAATATGAATAATTATTTGACAAATATCAAATAATGATTTAAAATTAACTTTCACACTGTAATTAATAATATGCATATTGATTTGATTAACACATGGGTGCCTCTACTAAACCAATGTGCTTTTACCTCTATTTTTTGAAAAATATCAACTTAATTTATTTGTGTAAAAATATTTCAACTAAAAATAAGGTATCAACAAGGTTTTTAATTTCGGTTCAACTTTTGTCGTTAAAAGCAGAGAATCACATATTATAAATCCAACAATTGGATTGAAAATATTATTTAATGGATAATTTAATAGAATATATTATTATAAATATATAAATTCATATAATTAAATAAACTAAAAAGTAAAGAATTTGTTGAACCCTTTACTAAATTAATTATATTATCAAATTTTAAATCAGAATTTTTTTTTCCAATTTAAATGTGGAAAGGTGTTTGAATCGATGAATATATCAACTCAGTTTTTTTAAATTCAACTAATCATATCAGAAAATAAGTAAGATTCAATTCAAAACTTCTTGTAATTTAAAATAAATATTTAGTCATTAAATTATATATATATAATAATAATAATAATGAAATATTTCTTTCCTTCACTTATTAATCATTAACAACTAACATTCCTGACCTACGAGACAATCTAAGCGGACGACAATTTGATTTTTTTAAAAAAATAAAGATAATGTAATCAGAATTACAGTCAGATTGGGAACATGTGAAACGTGATTATGCAGTTGTTTTGGGAGTCTAATTACTTGCAAGACGAAGAACGTAAAGTACCACTCGCGACTCACGGGTCAAAAAGGCCAAAGTGAAAAAGGATAATTCACTTTCAACACACTTCCACTATAATAATTAATCCTAAATAGTAACTACAATTTCACCGTATGCCCAAAAATTGCTCAATAGAACATAGGCTAAGCCTCGCAAGCAAACCCTCCCAAAAGGGCAAGAGCACTGTTAATTTATTTGTCAATCGAACCATAAATATAGATGATTATTGTCGTCCACAAATTTTTAAGGTCAGATGGCCTAATCATGCTCGTTGTGAGGCTGAAACCCACATGCTCTCCCTCTGATTACCTACTACCATGTCTCGATCAAAGTATATGGACTAGTCAGCAGCTAAACAACAATTTATTGAAACGCATAAATGAAACTATATAAAAGTCGAGGCACTGGTTTCAAAAAAAAAAGTAGTTATTATAAGGGCCCCTAATTATCAAAAAAGTCTTTAAAGACAATTACCGACCACTCACTCTGACGATCGGTTTGGTGGAAATGGACGTCCATTCCCCTACAACCATTCACAATTGACTGGATAAAATATTAAAACTCTCATAAATTTTGTACTTCATTTCTTATTTCATAATGTATTTTTACTATTCTAATTTCGATACTGTTTCCTTCTTTCTTTTTTTTTTTTGTTTTATTGTTGTTGTTAGTTGTGATTAAATACCCAAAATACCTCTTATTTAAATCTTGAAAAGGGTTATATTCCTCCAATTTTTCTCAATTTCTTTATTGACAACATTATCTGTAATTTTTCTTAATCGCAACTTTTATTTCATTCTCAATCTTTTCTTTGTTTTTAAGAAATATAAATCTCTCATTCATATAAAATTTAATATAAATATAAAATTTATCATTATAATTAAAAATACAAAATTATTTTTATTTTAGCTTCTTTCAAAATTTTTCAATCAAGTTGACAAAGTTTAATGATTTATAACTTAGAGATAAGTATGGTCAGCTCATTAGTATATAGACCATATATTAACTCGCATATTTTCAAAAATCTAATTGAAAGACAAAAAATAATAAATTATCAATAACCTCACACAAACTTTACATTCCCTTATTTGTTAAAAATAGTTTTTTTTTATTATATCTTTCTTCAAATAAAAAACTTTCCGTTCTATTTAGTTTTGAAAAACATATTTAGTTTTGAAAAACATTTTATGTTTTCCTTTTCTAATTTTCTTTTATTTTTTCTTGTTTTCCATTTTCTAAAATAGAACTTAATAAATTAAGTCAATATCGACATCTTCAGTTATATCCACAACTGGATTTAAATCGGTAAAAAGCACTTATTTCATTGACTTGGTCACCATTATAAAAAGAACAACAAACTTCACATGCTTAAATAGATAATACTTAAACTCATCCCCACCAAGAACTGATCTTACCTCCTCAACTTTTCCAACAAAAACCTGTAATGGGAGATCATTATTGTACATTTGAAAATAAAAATCATTGACAATACCATCTCCAAACCTCAAAATTCCATCTCTTTTAAGCTTTTTCTTAGAAAGGGTAACCTCTAGTTTTGTCCTCTCTAAATTTCAAAACATTTTTAACACTTCTCTTAAAGTTTCTTTCTTTAGGATTACACTATATGCAAAACCCACAAAAGCAAATGTTATAAAACTCAAGCTACATTAGTTTCAATATCTGAATTCAAAAAAACATAATTAAATTGTTATCATAAGCACCTAAATAAGCTAAATTGGGCAACAAAATGGTAAATCATAGTATTGATAAGTGTACTACAAACACAAATAAAAACATATAAAATAAGCATAACAACCAATATAGGTATAATTTTATGAATTTTCTAATGAAATATGAGAATTGGGCACCTAAGATTTTTGCAAGGGACCTTCTTCATTGATGAAGAGATGGACGAGATCTCCTACATTGTATCGGTGATCTGTCGGCAACGAGGAAAAATATTGGAAAGTAAATAACAAAATTGTAAAGACGAGCAGAAGAATGTTCATTTTTTTAGAGGATTTGTTGAAGTACAATAATCATAAAATGAAGTTGAATTTTGAGATATGAGAGTGTAGAAGAAAAAGAGAAATAGGTAGAGAAAAAGTTACATAGGTAACATCAAATTTTATTTAGAAAACATGCTAATTTAATTGGAAACTATGTCTTTGTTAGTTTTACAATACATGTTATAATTAAAAAAATTAGAGAATAGTTTTTATAAATTACATTAAAAAATAGTTTTATAGTTTTATAAAATATAAAATACTACAACTAACCAATTAATTCCATTTTCTAGTTTTCTTGAAAAAAATTATGGAAAACATGCTTTATTTTCCAAAACTAAATAGCCCCTCTCTCTCCCAACTTTTCTCCCTAAAGTTTTACTACTAGTTTTATTTAATTTGGACGTGTCGCTGGTTAACCAATGATAGCTCATTTTTTTATTGTTTATTACTTTTAATAAATTTAAATTTGTAATTCTATTACTAAATTTATGTTTTACTTTTCTTTTTTTATTACGTGGAGTTTTATATTTTTTGTGGATGATTTATTTTACTTTATAGGTATTTTTTTTTCCTTTTTGTCTCCTTATATGGATATTTTTTTATATTTTCATAATAAAAATATTATCTATTAGTTTTAAAAACATTATTGATTTAATTTGTGCAATGATTATGATTTTCAAGATTCTATAATAATTTTATTGATGAGCTTTTTTTTTTTTTTCAATAAAAATAGTAAGTCGTTGGTTAATCAACAATAGCCTTTTTTTTTCTTTTTATTGTTTATTATTTTCAATAAATTTAGATTTGTTATTCTATTGATAAATTTGTCTTTTATTTTTTTTTCATTATATGGAGTTTTATACCATTTGTGGATGATTTATTTTCCCTTATAGATATATATTTTTTTCCATTTATTGTCTCCTTATATGGATATTTCTTTATATTTCATGAATAAAAATAGTATCTATTGGTTTTGAAATACTATTGTTCTACTTTGTCGATGATTATAAATTTTTAAAATTTTGTGATAATTTTGTTGATGAGTTTCACTCAAAATGATACTACGACATCAAAATAATTTTGAAACTGTACAAAAGGGATCCAAAGCAGTGAGTTTAATTATTCAAATAATTATGTTTTATTTAATTATAGTTTTTTAATATAAATATTTTGAATTGTAAATGATGCATGACTACTAAATTAAATAAATGTTACCATTTTACCAAAAAAAAAATCTCACACAAACTCTACAAGAAGAATAACTAAAGGATCCACAAAGAAATTTACTCATATTTCCATAAATGAATAATAATTTTTTCATAAAATGAGACTCATATTGCACATAAATATTAAAAAATAAAAAATATAAATATAATTAGATTTGTACGTATAAATCATATAAGCAAAAACCAGAATTTTGCAGGTGAAGGATATTTTTATCATTATATTTAAATTTAATGGCAAATTAATAAAAATATTTTAAAATTGAAAGTACCAAATATAAATATAATAAAATATTTTTTTATAAAATGAAATACGAAATAGTGGACTATAATCAAACTTTTTTTTAAAAAAAAGAAGGTATTTTACCATAATTGACCAAACTCACAAAGATATATACATAGGCGCAAATAATTGGAAACTTTTAATGAATATCTAGAATGTGTGTTGATGTGCCATAGGTAAGATATATACTAATAGTCCACCCCATCTATGGATCATCCAGAGTGTGCTTTGATGTGTCATTGATATATCTATCTAAAACGCAAAGTATCTTCCTAATTTATCCAAAATAAATAAAATCAAGTTGCTATCTTGGCTCCCAACTACACATTAAAAAAAAAACAATTGACCAATGTGATGTTAATCCAAGTTTTTTGCGATGTCCCAAACAAACATGTTAAATGTCATATCCCAATGCAACTTGAGCTTATTTTGCACACAAAAGGGCAAACATGTCTTTGTATAAAATTTATGTATTATTGTCGTGGAAAATATTAATAATGTCGCAGCTCTGTTGTCGCTGTTGTTTTGATTGGCAGGCTTTTTGTCGCCTCTTCCACGTAGTTGAAGTAATTATTGGAGGAGATAATGACTTCGATTATCCTTATATTGCATGTGCCCTCTTTTTATTGGTTGATTGATGAAGGTCACACATTATCGAACAATGTAGACCTCAAACATTTTAGATTAACATTCTAAATTTGGATTTTAATCAACCAATTTGTACACGGCCACGGCCATATATCATGAATTAAATAATTTAATTAATTACTATTAATAAAACTCAAAAATAATTACTTCTTTTGTATATATGGACTTCAGAAAATTGATATAACAAAAATGATTATATTGATGCTAATAACAAGGATGTACACACCACACACACACACACACATATGTATATATATTATCTCCTCCCTCTTCCGTTTTCTTCCTCATATCAGCAGGATTGTTCAGCTATTAATGGTCAATGATAGTTCATTCTTTTTGTTTCATTGATTTTTTATGATATTTTTTTTTTCAGATTTTCATTGAGTATATACTTTTTTTTTCTATTTTATGTATAAATTATTAAATCAGATGTATATATATCTGAGTTTTTTTTACTTTTTTTTATAAAGTGTTATATTAATAGTCTTGGCATGCTCTTTTTTTAATAACTTTTTGTTAATTTGTTTCAAGTTTATGTTTATTAGTAGATTATGAATTTTGACATTGTTATTTCATTATTTTTTTAATAATAGAAGATATCTTCATTCATAAATAAACATATAATATCTATAAAATTAAAAAATATGATGATTTAGAGTATACCAATATGACATCAATCTAAATACTATTAATAACTACACATTGGTTTAGCTTTGAATCAAAATTTTATTTTCACCATGAATATTTCTCAATTTGATGGCTCTCATCTTTATTAATTATGGAGATTTCTACTAGATATAGTACTATAATGCGATTGAACCAAAGTTTATATAGTGTGTTATAATATATTTGAAAGACAATATATAATAATATATTATTATATATTATTAAATAATCGATTTTCAAATCACTAAAACTCTAAAAAAAATAAAAAAATCTAATCAAAAGAGATAAATTAATAAATTTAAAATAAAGACTCTAAAACAAGAAAAAAGAAAAAAAATCTAATACATATGTTAAAAAATCTATTTTATTGAAGAAAATAAAAAATAGAAAGAAAATGAACCTACCATTAAGAAAAAGTGAGATGGCTGGGGTTTGAAATATTGTTTTGACGTTGCCCTTTTATGCGGAGCTCTTAGATTTTTTTTTTTTTGGTTTTTAAACCTAAGTATGTGGCACATATAATTAGCAGCTCAAACAGATGTGCAAGCCTTTTTTTTTGTTTATGAGAGTATATATTTATGGAAAAACTTACCTTTCCTAAAAGAAAAACTTACCTATATTAGCTATATGTTTTTACCTTATACACTCGGTCAATAATATCCTGACAATTAAAAATAATCATCTATAATTGTATAAAAAATTTATTATTTTTATTTTTTCACATTGAAAAGAAATTCATACCATCATTTGATTCATATATTCTTACCTTGTTAAATTAATGTATAAACAAAATGAAGAGAAATTTCTCCTTAGATTTTTTTTAAAATAATATAAAATATTTTCATTCAATAATAGTCATATGACATTTACAAAATAAAATAACTTTATGATTTAAAGTATCAATATGAACTCAACCCTTAACATAACTAATACTTGCACATTAATTTAACTCTAAAATTATGATTCTATTTTTAACATGAATCTTATTTGATGACTTTACATTTTTATTAATTATGAAGATCACCACCATAAGTGGTGTTATAGCGCGATATGAATTGAAATTCATATAATATGTCAGAATAAATTTAAGAGATGATGCATAATAATATATCATTATATATTACTAAATAATTGATCCAAAACTATTAAAACTCTAAAAAGAATAGACAAACACTCTTATGAAAAAAGATAAAATAATAACACTAAAACAAAAACTCTAAAAAAAAAGGCAAAATAAAAGCAGGTTAGCATATAAAGTAAAAACAACTCACTTTATTAACAAAAATAAATAAAACAAAGAAAAAAATGGCTTATTGCCGGTATATTTTACCGGCGATGAGTCATTTTTCTCTTTGTTGAGTATTTATAATTTGAGTAGCGGTAACCCAAAACATAAAAAAGAATGAGTTGTTTTTAAAGAAAATAGGTAGCTAAGTTTTTTTTTTCCCTTATATTATTAAACGAACTTATAAAAAATTATGGAGTTACATAATTGATCAGAGGTTGTTACTAAATGAAAGAGGCTTCTCATAGTTGAATTGCTTCATCAACTTGAAGTACTTTTAAAAATCAAATAAATTGCTTGCTTATTTAGTATTTATGATTTGAGTAACATTAAATATCTTCTCTATATTACTTTATATTTATATTTTCTTTATTTATTTTTATTTTCACTCATCAAAATTAGGGATGATTGGTCACGGTACTCAACTGGTTTTTTGCAATTATTCGAAACCGGACCAAAAATCAATTATTTGAAAATGAAAAAACTAGTAACGAACTGAAATAAAAAAATATATGTTCTGAATTGAATCAATTTTTAATTCAGTTTGATTCGGATATTCGAGACTAATGGATCGGTCCGATTCAATTTAGATATTTTAAATTTTTGTCTTAAAAAATTAAATTTATTCAAAATAGAGTATACATACATACATATATATATATATATATATATCAAAAACTATGCATATATACATAAGTATTTAAAAATTAAATATATGTGTGATTAAAAATAAATACATATATGCATATGTATTGAAAATTAAAATTACAAAAAAATAGTATATATATATATATATACACACTCTAATTTTTTATAACAGTTCAAATAAGTCTAGTTCGGATCGGTTTGATTATTTTTTACTCTTTTTAATTTCAATTATTTTTCAGTTCGGTTCAGCATATCCAAGTTTCCTCACCTTTAATCAAAATGATATCATTTAAAATATAAATTTTTTTTGGAGTTAAAAAATATAACAATAATGTCTTTTTAAATCATTACACATGTTACTACAATAAAGAGAAGATATCTAGCTATACTTTTTATGATTTACTTAAAAAGGTTAATTCAAATATATTATGTAAGATTTTATATTTTTATTTGTATTATTTTGTAATTAGTGAATATATATTTTATTTTTTTGTTAAAAAAAGAAAGAGATATTACCTTTCTATATAAAGAACAAAGTATGCAGCGAAAGTCAATGTGAATTTAGTCTTTTTCATTACTAGTCATAAATTTTAAATCAAAATCTTTCACCTCTCTTTCATTTATAAATTTTTAATTTGTCTTCAATAAAATTTTGCCGATGGTAGTACAAAATCCATAGATCTACTATTTCTAGTAGATTTTTTTTATCTTTAATTTTAGTTATTTTTGGTATTTTATCTATCTTTAGATAAAAATATCTGAATTTTCTTAATCTATTATAATATTAATTGAAATTTATTTTATTTTTCTTTATTTTTTTTGTGTGAATTTGGTTTTTTTTTATTGTCGTACTAAAATTCAGATTTATAGATCTTGAGCTATTTTATATTTTTCTTATTTATGTGAATACTATAGATAATTTTTATCAGAATTTTATTTTTATTTCATGCTAGTGTTAATAGATTTTTTCATAAGATTTTTTTATTCTTCTTTGAAAGTTTTGATATAATAGGTGAATAACTTTTTATTATTTTCCTTTTAATTAGATTCATAAATCATTTTAAAAAAAATTGAAAGTTGATATGTGATCATAGTACCATATAACAAAGTATTCTTACCATCCAGTTGTAAATTACAATTATTTTCAAGAAAAACTATAAAACAATTTTTTATACTTTTTGATTATGATAAATTTATACTTATATTAAATTGTATTAAATTTATTACATGAAAAAATTTTATATTTTCCATAAAAAAATATGAGTAAATAAATAAATATATATATAAGGTAATTATAATAAAAATTTATTTATTGATTCAAACCTTTAATTTTTTTATTTTTAAAAATTAATTAAAATCTATTATCAATTAGTAAAAAAATTGTTTTCTCTTAAAAATTACTATTAACTGTAACAATAAATGTAGGATAAATATCCTATTATTGTATTTTAAATCTTTTTATCTAACTTTTAAAATTAAAAATCAACTGTGATGCTTTTAATTAGAGGCTTGGTAGAATCTTTGATATCAACATATTCAGTTTTGATAATTCTTTTTCTTTTAAATTTTGTTATATAGAAAAGCTATAAATCTAAAAATTTATTATCTATGCAGTAATGTAAACATTCTGACAATATTATTATAATTATTATATCAATGTATATTAAATATTATTTACATCAAAAGAAATTCTATTTAGTAGCCCCAAATGTGAACAAAATCTGAATATTCAACAAAAAGTTGTGAGATTATGAGTGATCACATTAGAAACAGAATGGTGGCCCTGAACACATTTGCAACAGTAGTGAAGAAGTGTGTGGAGTCAGAAGAACCTCTTAGTAATTGCTACCAACCCTGGAAAATCAAGTAGGGAGAAAAAGAAAGTAAAGAAAGAAAATAATTTTTATTTTTTTATTTTTTCTCTTTATATTTAGAGAAAAAAGAGAGAGAAAAATAAAATTTTATTTTCTTTCTTCATGTTTGGATAAAAAGGGAGAAAAAATTTACTATTTTATATATTTTCTACTTTACCATTCATTTAAGAAAATAAATAATACTACTTATTAAAATAAATTAAAAAAACAAAAATATTAAACAAGAAAAAAAATATACCAATATTAAACATAATTTTTCACATTAACTAAACACGAATATATATAATTCTAATAAATATTATCATACATTTATATTAAATACCAATTCAAGCAATAATCCACAACACTTCTTAATCATTTTTATGGGTAAAATTATCAATTTATAAAAATTATCTTTAATTTCTCATATTTTCTCTCAATTTTAGAGAGAAAATAATAAAGATAAAATAACACTTATTTTTCTTCTTCCTCTTATTTTTCTCTCTTTTCCAAACTAAGGAAATTTTCATTATTTCTTTATTTTTTTCCCTTATTTTTTTTCTTTTTTCTAACACTATGTTTGGCAAAATTCTATAGGGGGAAGGAAAATAAGGAAGGAAAATAAATTTTATTTTCCCTCCTTATTTTCCTCTCTCATGTTTGGATAAAAAGGAGGGGAAGGAAAATAAGGAAGGAATTCCCTTGTTTGGATAACCAAATATGGAAGGAAATGAGTGAAAATATATTATACATTTCCAATTATGCCCTTTAGTAAACAAAACAATGGAATATATAATTATATTGTATAATAATAAAAAATAATTATTTTATAATTTCATTGATTTTATATGAAATTGAAATTTATA
>CATIWR010539485.1:0-12367 GCA_949677035.1 Omphalea diandra
TTTCTCCTCTTTCTCTCTCAAGCAACTGTCATGGCACCTAAGAAATCATCCAGAGCCGACAAGGGCAAAGGAATTACACAACCCTCTGCCGCTCCTTCTTTTCTCAAGATGAGAGGAATAACTCGTGAGGAAAAGGAGAGATATAAAACAAACCTCTCCAAAACCATCCTCCCAAACAAAATACCTTTATCCTTTCTGGTCGAATCTCTTGGTCTCGCCAACGAAATTCGGGCATTCCTATCCAATCTATGCTGGAATGACTTTATCTTCCGTGCAGAACCAGGATATGAAGAGATCATTCGAGAGTTTATGTGCACAGTTCAGTTGAGCTGCAAAATGGAGTCTCCTGCCGGGCAATATGGACTTACTTTTCGAGCATTTGGAGATCCATACTACATCACATTTGAACAGTTGTCTAGCCTCTTCACTCTTCAAATCAGCGAGCACATTTCCTTTGTCATTACTGCCCTCGATGTCATCTACTCTGTGTTTTGGGCAGAGATTTTAATAGAGGCCAAGCACAACCCTCGATCTTCCTTGGCGAAACATATCAAGACTTTGCCCTTATGGATCTTTCACTGAATCATCACGTTCTCCATCAACGCTAGAGGCGATGGAAATGAAAAGGTGTCACAAAAAGATCTTTGCTTTCTCTTCTGCTTGGTGAAAAACAAGCCCATCCATACCAGCAGGTATCTAGTGGATTAGTTGATTCACATGAGCACCAAGCCAAAGAGTTAGTTCTTACTCCCATCACACATCACCACAATTTATCGCTTTGTGGGCGCTCTCGACGAGGACAAGGAAAAGCTCCTTACTAAAAAGTATCTGCCTTTACAGAACTTTTTGGATCTCACATACCTCGTCAACGCCAAGGCGATACATCATGATTCTTATGCCTATTTACTTGGCGCATATGGTGCACAACGACTGGAGAGTTCTTAAGCCTCTAAAAGGAAGCGCCTCTACATTGAAGAGGTTCCTTCTTCAGCCCCGTCTGTTCCTCCTCCACCGAAGCCAATCAAAAAAGTATCACTTTCCATCATCAGCCGCAAGCTGGATAAGATAATGTGAATGATGAAGAGACGATCACTCTTCCTCTCCCATCTCCACAGCAACATGGTGGATCTACAGGAGAAACTTGGAATTCCACCCTGCCATCTCCCCGACTTTATAGATTTTGACGATACTCAAGATGGGGATCAAGGTGTGGAAGATGGAGATGAAGCCGAAAGTGGCCTCCTAGAGACAACGACAGACTCATCTGGCTATGATAGTGATTCCCCCGCCTTTTAGTGTTTAGATTTCTTTTTATACTTTGTTTTTAGTTGGTTACCTTTTGTAATCCAAACTTGTGATCCCAAAGTTAGTATATATATAAAAGTTTATTTTTGCATCTCTTTGTTCTCCATGTTTGTTTCTTATAGAATTTTGCTTTTTATGCTTAACTTTCCTTTAATTATCTTTAGTTTTCACTACTTCTTTTTGATCTTGCCAAACGGGGAGATAAAATAAGATTCAAGTGAAAAATTAGAGATAACTAATTAAGGGAGAGTAAGCAAACAAGTACATAAGTTAAAGGGGAGTAACTTAAGCAAATTAGGTTTTACACTTAGAAAGTTTTTGCTAAGTTGTTTTACATTTAAGGATCTTTGCTAAGTTAGGAATCTTTGCTAAGTTATGATTCAATTTTACTTCTCTACACTTATTTTTCACTTTGGATCAATCTAGGTTGTCAAAATAAAAAAGAGGGAGATTGTTGGACTAGGATGATTAATCCTAAGTTTAGAACCTCTTTTGATCTTGATAAAGTAGATTGATGATCACTAATATTTCAAATAAGTGTTGATTTTGCAAAAATGAATCAATCTCTCGAGAAGAAATGAAAGGAGTTGATAAACTCCAAAGTGACATGTAAATCGCGACCGCAATCTAGGATTCGCGACCGCGACACATGTTAAGACATGTTGAAATTCAAGCAGGCGAAATTACGGAGTCATTCTCGGCCGCGACCGATGGAAAAGAAGAAGCCATTCTGTGACAGATGAATTCGTGGTGAAAGTCATGCCTTAGTCGCGACTGCGAATTTCAAAGTAACTCAAGGGGGAAGCAAGTCGACAACCACAACTTGACAAGTGTCCCAGAAGACTGTTGGAAGTCAAATTTTACAGAAGCATCTTGCTGGTAGCGACCTCGAATCATGTGGAAGAAAGATGACTTCTTTGGCAGATGAATTTGCGTCCTTTATCGCGGCTTGTGCAAGAAAACTTGCGAACGCAACTTCTAAAAGTAGGTAAAAGACAACAACTATATTTTCCTGGTGAACTAATAAGAAGCTGCCAAGTGGACTAGCCATTAGACACAAACAGGGTTTCCCTTGAAGAATTTAGATTTCGCGACCGCGAAAGCAGTAGCGACCATGATTTCATCCTGACAAGCATTTAATGCAAAATCTGTCAAGTATGTCTCAAAGATTTGATGAGCTATGATCTACAATGTCTCTTTGGTGAAGTTTGGCTATAAATACTCCACCAAACATTCATGAATAAGGTTGCTAAGGAATTTATTACAAGTGATTAAAGCTCTCAATCTTTGCTACTCATTTTCTTCATCTTCTTTATGAAATTGTGATTGTTAGGTGTGAGCATTAAACACCAAGTTATGAGGTTTTGCGTTAGCCTATAAAAACACTTATAGAAAGGTTTAAATGTGAGCCTAGTGAAACACTTAAGTGAGGTTTTGTGTTAGCCTAGAAAACACATTGTTGTAAGGTTATGTGTTAGCCATCAAAACACAAGTTGTATAAGTTAGGTGTGAGCTTGAAAACACCATTGAGATAGTGAAATACCCAATTGATTAATTGGGGCGTAGACATAGAGTCAATTATACCTGAACCACTATAAATTGATTGTCTTTCTTCTCCCTCTATCTTTATTCTTGAAATTTTTATTCACCAATTCAACCCCCCTTATTGGTGCCTAGGGACAACAAGACTTGAACACCACATGATCGATATAAAATTCCATTGACTTCCCAATCATATCATAAAAGATTCTATTCATTATCCTTTGATATGTAGCCCCAACATTTATTAGGCCGAATGGCATAACAACCCATTCTTAAACACTGATCAACCTTGGACACCTGAAGGCTATTTTACTTACATCTTCTTTAGTAATTCTTATATGATTGTACCCTAAGTGCCCATCTATAAAACTAACGATCATATTATAGGTTGCTGCATCTACCATCATATTTGTAATGGGTATATGATATTCATCTTTGTGCATAGCTAGGTTTAGATTCCTAAAATCCATGTAAATACTTAGCTTCCCATTTTTCTTCATAACAGGGACATTACTAGAGAGCCATTCAACATATGTAGTCATCCATATGAATCCAGTGGTTAGGAGTCATTTTATTTCCTCTCTAACCAACTCCTCTACTTCATTGGACATTCTCCTCGTGTGTTGTTTGAATGGCTAAACCTTTTCTTTATAGGTATGCATTATCCTACATGTGCCCTATCCAACCCAAGCGTCTCAGAGGAGTCCTGAGCAAAGTAATCTTTGTATTCTATGAGTAGTGCCATTAATTTAGCCTCAAATTCAACAATTATCTTGGTGCTGATGAATATTGGTTGAGGCAACTCTCTGGTGCCTAAGTTTAATTTTTTTAAGGGGTCCTGAGACTCGACCTATTAGTCATCCAACTTTTTTGGTGAAATTTTGAGATCTGACACTTGTAACTGAGTTGTGTGATCCTCTCGTTCATCTTTATAAATGCACTCGACCGAGGCCACTGAGTTGTGCTCTAATATTGGCCTCTTGATTCTCTTGAAACACTCTTTCATCTTGGCTAACTTAACAAATAGATTTGGTAATCAGGGAGTGGCCTTCAATACTTACCGAGGCTGGTCACTTAAGTTTAGACATAAGGACTTTAAGTTGATCTAACTTGGTAACAATTTTGTCCCCATTTGCCCCCTTGACAATGTTATTGAAATTCACTTCGCCCTGATACATAATAGCATAACTAAATGTATTGCCTCAACAAATGGGTTTGGGTCTCTATGAATCATCTCGACTTCTCTGTTAGATCTCCAAACCAACATCATCCAATGCAACAAAGATGGGATAACACAACTAGCATGTATCCAATCTCTTCCCAATAGGAGATTGTAACTGCCATCCACATCAACTATGAAAAAAATTCCTACATGGTATATCTCCTAATCTTTAAATCCAATTGAATATACCTATTGACCACTATTTCTCCTCATATGAAGTCCCTCATTAACATGTTAGCCCTTTTCACTTAGTTTTTGGTTAGGCCGATCTTCTTCATGAACCGTGTCAGGATGATGGACACCCTAGGCCTATTATCTATGAAAACCCTGCTAATAGGTATTGAATTCAACTCAGCCTTAATATATAATGGTTGAATATGATTAGTTTAAGCTAATAGGGGCAATTGTAAAACCATTATAGCCGCATTCTCCTCATCCTTAACATCTACGCATGGCAAATCACATCACCTTTAAATGCAGTCCTCTCTCCAGGTCTAGGCAAAAAGTCTTCTAGTAATAAGTAAACCATGTTCACTTCAGCCTTATCCTTTGCAACACCAAACGAACCCCTCTTGGATTGCCCTTCCTCAGGCTTTTTGGGCACCCATATTTTCATTGACTCACACTTGTAGTAATGGATCTCTATGTCATAAGGCTTGATCTTGTTATCTGGCTTATAGATTTTCTTACAAAGTTCAAGCCTTTCCCTTTCTTGCTTTGCCCTAAGCTTCTCAATTTCCTTTTTATGTCGAGACTTTGCCTCCTTTCAGCATTTCTTCGAACCTTAACTTCTTCCAAATCGGCTTAAAATTTTTGTTTTTGCCTTTGGAACATTCTGTTCTGAGTTTTCATCATTTGGGCATGCGTAGGTTACCCAAAGGTAAGATGGTTAAAAACTCCCTTCTTGGGGCTATTATCCTCCCAATGGTTAGTCATAGTTGTGTTCGATTTGAAAGCCTTCCTTAGTCGATCTGCCTTATTTTGCTCAAACCAATCTACCTTAGTTGGCCTTTTAGCTAACTCAATTATATTTGGGTGATGTTTGCCCATCTGCCCCTTAGTAATTCAAACTGTTGAGAGCTTGCCCAACCTATTTTTCATAACATGAGAATAAGAAACATCTAGGCACCTATAAGATTCATACCTTGACCTCTACTGCTTTACTTTACTCTAGGGTGGTTGCAGTTTAGCCATAGGTTTGAACTCAATATGGTATGTTGGGCACACTAGATTCTTTACGTCCTACACTTGCTCATTAGTTGAGGTGAATAGTTTAAACTCTACTTGCTTATCAATCACAATAGGGGTAGCGAGCTTCTTCTCACTCACCGACTGGGCATTTGACCTTACTTCAACTACTTGTTTGTCATGCTAAACCAAAGGGTTTGTGATAGGTTTCTTTCCTTCAGCCTTAGCTAAACCATGGAAATTACAACTTTTTGAAAAGGCTAAGTCTCAATCAATCTCTTAACTTTCTTGGGGAAAATGATACTACCTTCCTCAATGACCTTCTGCACCATATTTCTAAAATTAATGTAATTATTCGTCGAATGCCTTCAGATGTTGTGATATTTGTAATAATCCTTTCCTTTTTTGTCCTCCCAAGGGAAATGATGTGACCATCAAAAAGCTTATGTTGCCCATCTTTCACTAAGCAATCAATATTCTATCTGCTTTGGTCAACTCAAATGAGTATTCTTTTGCTATCTGCCTAATCTTTTGTTTAGCTTTATCTTTTTTATAAGGCTTCAACTTGGCCAATGCTGCGCACTCATAGCCTTTTCTAGGTACAAACTTAACTATGTTTACTTCTTCTTCTTCTGAGTTTGAACTATCATAGTCCAAAGCTGCAACATAAGTATCCTTATAATAGGTCCCTTTAACAGATGTTTTCTTTTATTTAGCCTCCTATAATAACTTTTCAAAATTAATCGCCCTGGTACTTAGATCATAGAGATTTGTAAACTTATATCCCTCAAAGTGTTTTCTAATCTCAAAATACAGCCCCTTTAAAGCAAGAGTGACATAATCCACTTTAAGAAGTTTGGTGTGGCATAAAGTTCAAACCTTCATAAACCTAAGGATATTTTTCTCAATTGACTCTCCTACTAGTTATCTTGTTTATTTGAGGTCAGTTAGAGTAATTGAAGGAGATGGCTTTATAAAACTCAGTGTGAAACTTCTCCTTCATGACTTTCTAGCTCACAATAGATCCAACTAAAAGGTTAGTGTACTAGGTAAAAATACTCTTAGTGAGGGAATTTCTAAATAGTTGTAATTTTCAAAAATCTTCAGCCACTACCTCCCCATATGTCATAGAAAATTGAGCCACATTCTCCACTGTTGAGTCATTATCTTCCCATGAAAACAAAGTAAACCCTGAAATTTTATATCCTCTAGGGAAAGGATATAATTTATGTATCCATTATGGGTACAACTTTGGATAAGTTGACCTTGGCAAGGGCTTTATATTGACACCCATCTTTTGAAGAGCATTTATAAGATTGCAACTATTTAAAGAACTTGGGTGATACTTATATTTATACTGAGGCTAAGGTGCATGTTCACCCATAGTACTTGACAAAGGAATCACATTTCCAACATTATCATATATGAAAACCATACTGGGCCCCTGGGTTGTCGGGTCGTGCTAATGATAGGATGGTGTTTGAACATTGGCTAGAAAGCTTGCCGTAAAGTACTTTGGGGATTTGGGAGAACACTCGATTTGACATGACTCGAGTGAGTAAGAATTTACATTGGCCCCTGTTCTCTATGAGTGAAAGTTCTTCTTGATTTAGATGCCTTAGTTGAAAATCTCCTATTTGGTGCAAGGGCCTACCTTCCCTCGAGGAGAGTGGTCAATTGATCTAGGCAATTATTCATCTGGACGAGCCCTAAATGAATTTCTTTTAGGGCGTCCTTATTATCTTCCATCAATGGTTGAATAATTGTGGCCATTTGATTAATCATGTTATTAAACATGGTGTGATTCTTAAGTGTGATCTGGCTAGTAATATGAGAATAGTCAGCGGCTGTGTGGACAAGTTGTCTTGGCATGAAGGCATGCCTTCGGTAATCAACCAACATGCCTTTGGTAATCGGTCAGATCATCCTTTTGAGTTGAGTCATTGGGATTTTTGTTGAACTTATTACTAGTCATGTTTATAGTAGCTTTTATCTGGATAATCCTTTCTCCTAATTGGTCCAACTCGTCTCTCAACATTGATAGCTAGTCTGAACTACTATAGAATGGTCCCATCGAGTATGCCAAAAAGAGGTTTCCCTTTAAATCTCAAAAGCAAAACTCAATAATAATTAGGTCCAACAGCTAGGTACTACTAGTATCAAATCTCAAGAACAAACAATAAAATTAACAATTGATTAGAGTCAATTAGATTTTACATATTGGTGTAAAAATCATCAATCAAAAGGAATGAGTATGTAGGCAATGAATTGTCAACTCGATGGTGTTTAGGCTATGTGTACCGTCAACTAAGAAGAACATAAAAGAAAAAAAAAAGAAGAACATTAGAGAAAATAATGTGTATTTTTGTGTAAAGGTTCGAAACCTTTTCTCAATACATCAGTTTGGTTTATATATAAGTATTATACAAAAGCCCTAGTTGAATACAAAGCCTGTCAAAATAGAGTTACATATATGCACAAACTCTATCTACTAACATTATCTGTTACTTTTGTAGGCCTAATCCAAAATCAACTCTGAAAAGCCTATAATGTGGTTACCAAAACCCCAACTCAAGCCATTCTATGCGGTGTTCAAAACCAATTATGCCAAATCAAAAAGGCCTAAGAAGACATGCTTATGAAAATAAGGTTTGATGTAAAAACCATTCCACCATTTTCTTTCCTTTTACAAAGCCCTTCCCACCTACTCCAATGAATTCCCTTCTTGCCATCTTATTTAGAACCCTACTAGAATGAGTTAATCATTCTTTATAACTCTTCACACAATGATTTTGGGATAATAAATAAGTAGGAATAACTTGTGATACCATTTTAATCATAACTTCCTTACCTGATGAAGAAAGGAGTTTGTTATTCCACCCTTATAGTCTCTTCCGGATCTTTTATTTTAAGAATAAAAAGTTGCTCTTTTGGACTTATCAATTAGTGAAGGAAGTCCTAAATACCTCTTTGTGTTCAACGGTGAAGAAGCCCCATGGATTTTTAAAATCTCCTTTTACTTGTTCAACTTAATCCTTGAACTGAACATAATCCCAAACTTATAATAACTAATGGCGTGCATTGACACTTCCTTGTAGTCCTTTATAATGTTTTAAATAGTCCTACTTTCTTTCATTAAAGCTTTGAAAGAAAAAGTTGTCATTAGCAAAAAGAAGATGAGAAATATTAGGAACATGATGGCAAACCTTACAACCATGTATAATTCATTTTACTTATGCTTGCCCATGTAAGCCGATAGACACTCCATACATAAAATGAATAAATAAGGGGATAAAGAATCCCTTTGTCAAAGGCCCCAACCCAGTAAAATAGGCCCACAATTTCCTCATAAAAATGAATTGAGTACAAGATTGTTTCTACATAAAGATGGTCTAGTTGATCCATTTATCATCAAAACCTAATCTTATTAACATTTTCCACAAAAAGTTCCAATCGATCTTATCATATGCCTTGATAACATCTAGTTTAAAAGCACTCGTACCCCTTGAGTCTTTTGTCTTCCCCTTCATGTGATGTAAGATTTCAAAACCAATCATAACATTATTTGTGATTACCCTACCCAGAATAAACAAAGATTACGAATATGAAATGACCTTTGGAAGAATCAATTTCAACCTATTTGCAAGAACTTAAGCAATGATTTTGTAAAGGAGATTACATAAAACTATAAGACAAATATCATTCATATTCTCTAGATATTCATACTTAGGGATAAGAATAATGGTTGATTTGTTTAGAGATTCTAAAAACTCTAAATTCTCTAGCCAACTAACATAATTACAAAAAACTTCTTCACCTCAATCCTTCTGGAAATGCTAATAGAAAGCTGAGTTGAAACCATATGACCCTGGGGACTTATCAAGATGTATTTGCTTAATTGCTTGGTGAACTCCTCAAGCCAAAAGGGAGTAGTAAGAAATTCATTGTTTCTCTCCTCCACCACTTTATTGACAACTTCAAAAATGTGGAAATCTGACACTAAAGAAATATAAAACAATTATTGGAAATAGTCTTCAATTTTCGGCTTCCCAACTCTATCCTTCACAACATTGCACATGCTATCTCATAACTTACAAATTTTATTTGTTTGATTTCTGATAGTTGCTAAGGTCTGGGAAAAATAAGTTTTAGCATTTCTTTTTGCTAACAAAAAATTCTCAGCCCTTTGTTTCCAAAAAAATTTCTTTTGTTCCAAAACATTGGGAAGTGATTGCTTTTGCGCTACACATTCTTGGATTGATTCCTCATCAATTTTTTCTATAACTCCATAATTCAAACCTTACACTTACTAATTTGGCTTCAAAATTTTTAAGAGAAATCCCTTCCCTACTTGGCTAGAAACTTTTAGCATTCTTCCAGTTTGAAAAGAAAATCTCATGAGCTTAAACTAATCCAATGCTTATGAACAACATCATAGAACTCAGGCTCCTTCAGCTAAGCATTCTCAAACATAAAATTCCTTTGCTTATTGCTCCTACATTCTCGTAAAAGATTCAACATAATAGGTAGGTGATCTAAAACGAAATCCACTAGTGTACTAAGATTACAATTCATAAATATGTTGAATCAAAAGCAAGTAGCAAATGCTCTATCAAGCTTCTCAAGAACCCAAACATGAGTCCCTTGATTTCCTATGTAAACCTAGCTCCCACTAAGTAACTCATTTAGAGAGCAATTTGAGATTACTTCACAAAAAGCCTGCAAAAGCCATTTAAGATGTTGCACTCTCCCATAATTGTCTGCATTAATCAGTATGCCATTAAGATCACTAAGGATACATAATGGTAAACTTGATTACATGGATAAATTGCATAATAGTGCCTAAGATTCCTCATTTCTAGCTATTCTTGGAAAGTTGTAATAATAAGTAAGCCACCACTCTTATATACACTGATCATGCATAATTAGATCAACATGATTATTGGAGAGATTTGACACTTTGCAAGAAATTGTATTTTTCCATAAAATTGCTAGCCCACCTCCTTTACCAACCTTGTTAATAACAAATTTACAACTAAACCCAAACTTTATTCATAATTCTTCAATTCTATCTTCACATATAAGAGTCTCCATTAAGAAAGTACTGCGGATTGATGAGATCTTATAATCGTGCCTAGCGTGCAAACTACTTGAGGGTTCCTTAATCCTCGATAGTTCCAACTTATGCATTTCATTATGAGTAGTGGGCCTATTCAATAGGTCCCACCAATGAATTGTTTAAGGGGAGAGTTATAGAATCCATCGTACTAGAAATTACAGTTCTTTATTTGTGTTCACATCACCAGTAAAAGAAAGCTCATTTACTATCATTAGGTTTGAGATTATTATCACACCATACCTATTCCTCCTTCTTTACCTCTCCATTATTAACGGCCCAACATCCTCTTTGCCCATTTTTTGATTGATCTCCACTTTCTTTACTCAACGATAGGCCCCTTTCATTATTGTTACATGATTTTGTGGCAACGACTTTTAGATTTTTGCTCCTTCCTATGTTTAGGGCCATGTTTAGTTTCAATTCCCATAGTTAATGCGCCTTCCTTATCCATTGTCTTCTCCACTCAATTGATCTCAATATGTTGTCCCTTGGCACCAAGAAGGGGGTTGAATTGGTGTATAAAAAAATTAAAAGACAAAGAAGAGGGGAAGAATAACGAGCAGAGATGAGGCAACAATTTATAGTGGTTCGGGTATAATTAACCCTATGTCCACTCCCCAATCTATCAATTGGATTTTTCACTAACTCAAGGTGTTTTCAAGTTCACACCTAACTTGTACAACTTGTGTTTTGATGGCTCACACATAACCTTACAACAATGTGTTTTTAGGCTAACACATAACCTCACTCAAGTGTTTCACTAGGCTCACATTTAAACATTTCTTGAAGTGTTTTTACAGGCTAACACTACAACCTTACAATTTGGTGTTTAATGCTCACACCTAACACTTACAATTTCATAAAGAAAATTGAAGAAAATGAGTAGCAAAGATTGAGAGCTTTAATTACTTATAATAAATTTCTTAGTAACCTTCTTCATAGCTGTTTGATGGAGTATTTATAGCCAAACTTCACCAAAGAGACGTTGCATAGCATAACTCATCAAATCTTTGAGACATGCTTTACAGATTCTATATTAATTGCTTGATAGTCTCAATTTGTGGTCCCTACTACTTATTAGTGGTCACGAAATCTAAATTTTTGAAGGAAAATCTCGTTTGTGTCTAACGACAAGTCCATATGGCAGCTTATGATTAGTTCACCAGGAAAATATAGTCGTTGCTCTTTAACCTACTTTCAGAAGTCGCGGTCGCGAGCTTTCTTGTACAGGACGCGACATAGAATGCGAATTCGTCAGCTAAAAATGGTTATCTTCTTCTTCACAATTCACAATTGCTACCAATAAGATGTCTTCGCAAATTTTGACTTCCAATAGTCTGCTAGAATGCGTGTCATGTTGTGATTGTGGACTTGCTTCCCTTTTGAGTCACTTTGAAATTTGCGGTCGCGACTAGGGCATGACACACACCGCGATTTCGTCTGTCAATATTGGACTTTGTCATTTGGATGAATCGCGACTAAGAATGGCTCCACGATTTCGCCTGTCTGCTTTCTAGCAATGTTTCTTCACATATTGCGGTAGCGATTTAGAAGTCGTTTTTCATACTTGAGGAATTTTGAGCTTCATCCAACTTTCAACTTTAGATAAAAACTAAAGGCTGCAAAATAATACTTATTTGAAATATTAGACATGATCAATCTCCTTTGTTAAGATCAAAAGAGGTCCAAGACTTGGGTTAACTACCTTAGTAATAATAATGCAAAAATGAAGTTGGATTGAAGGTAAAGATTCAATAAATACTTAAGACAAAAATTTGCTAAGTATATTATTCATTCAAACATAGTGATTCTAAGAAATAATACATATGATGCTCCCCCTTAACTTATGCTATAATTTTTGAGACTTAGATGTTTTTCCCTTTAGGCTTAGGTCATACACACTCTCTCTCCCCCTTTGGCAAGATCAAAAAGAGGAGGAATTAGGGAGAAAGTAAAACTCATGCATAAGTAATAATAAGGAGCAAAAGTAA
>CATIWR010539605.1:0-11276 GCA_949677035.1 Omphalea diandra
TTTATTTTAACTTTTTCAGAGGTATTTTTTATTTTTTAATTTTAAATAATTGCATATAAAATATTAATAATAATAAAATAAGAGTTACTAGTTATTTAGAGTTTTAACAACTCTAATTCACAAAAGTTTCAAATAAAAAAATTTCACCAACAATTATTATAGTTTTAAATTAAATGACAAAATTACTACTAGAATTTATTTACATATCTATCTTTTTATATTTATCCGAATAAATTATTATTTACATCTATCTTTTTATAATTATCCCAATAAAATTATGTACTTTTATTTGATTAGTTACAATGATATATTTTTTAAAAGACAATATAATTGAAAAGATTAGATTAAAAATTAATATTTTATTTAATTATATTATTTTTTAAATTTATAAAATTTAATAAATGATAATAAAGATATTTATAAGTGTTTGATAATAATTATAATAATCATTTTATAGATAAAAAGATATTATATTATATGTAAAATTAGTTAAATTTTTAATTAATAATTAATATTATATTAACATATGTGTATGATAAAAAAATTTAAAATGATTATACTATTCCATATATTAACAATAGCAGTTAATATATTTTATTAAACAGTTAATAAAAATTAGTTACCAATAACTAATTATTAAGAAGAGTTATAATTTTTAATTATATTTTAATTACTAATTTAAATAAAATTAAATATATATTTCCACCATAGTTAGTTTAGCGAACAGGTACAAATTGAAATTACCAATTGGCGCCAAGGGAACGAAGTTTCATGCGTCCCCACCATTGCATCCTCATTTTACACATGTACTCTTGGGAAGCTTCCACGTCATTTCCTATATTTAATTGTAGACGTACCCAAAAAAAACCCACAACGTTCCAAAATTCAGATTAATAAACTCCACTCATCCACTGCCAGGTCACTAACGGACTCGTCGTTCCATGACGAAACCATGAGCTCATGTACACATGACCAACTACGATCTACAGGTCTCCGGTGGAGAACATGTAAAAAGCCCGGACGCAAGCGAGGAGGAAAGAAAGCCAATCGAACCTTCGGTTTGAAGCCATCGGTAGAAATGGTAAACAAAGAAGACCATGATTATCAAACTCTTTAATATTAAATTATTGCAGTCTCTCTTCCACTTCGATCCCTAATCTTTGATTATTATTATTATCAATGAAAAAACAAATCGTGTAGTACTATTGAATCAAGGAAGAATCGCATGACTACGACATTTCAACGAACCTTTGAGTATATATTTCTTTCTTTTTGTTCCAGGTGACGTATCTCATATGTCTGTTATTTTTATTTCGGCTGTTTGGTTGGCGAGAAAACCGAAGAAATGAGGAAAACTAAAGAAGAAAACGGCAAAAGCTTTTCTCCTCGGACTGGAAAACTGAAAGAACTTAGGGACTCCTTTCGTACTCTTATGTCTAGAAGGTTCGATTCCATTCCATTCCATTGCTTGCTTCCTCTAATGCCGTTCATGTGTGTGTGTGATAGTATTGATATTTGTTAGGTTTAATAATTTTAAAAAATTTCATAACAGTCGGAACGACGTCGTAAAATCTGAGAATGTGTTGAAAGAATTCTATATTCCGGATTATTTACTTGTAGCTGGATCAGAGGTTGAAAATGATTGCCATATTCCTTCCTGCCCCGTGATTGTGTTTATCAATTCGAGAAGCGGGGGCCAGCTTGGAGGGGAACTTCTAGTTACATATCGCTCTCTACTTAACAAGAATCAGGTGTGGATTTTATTATTACATTACTAATTGGATTATTGCATTAGTAATTAGTGATAAGTTATCGGATTGTTGGTATTTATGTTGTAGGTTATTGATTTGGGAGAAAATGCTCCTGATAAAGTGCTTCATCAAATTTATGCTACTCTGCAAGCATTGAAGAAAAATGGTGATCAGTTGGCAGCTGAGATTGAGAAGCGACTAAGAATTATAGTGAGTTGATTAGTTATGTATACCGAATTCTAAGATTGATTGTTTTTTCTTGTTGGGATTTGTGTTTTCTGTCGTTTGAATGTCTTCGGCCGTAAATTTTCTTTCTTTTTTTTCTGATGTATTCTCATATCATTAGGTTGCAGGTGGAGATGGTACAGCTGGTTGGCTGCTTGGTGTAGTTTGTGATCTCAAACTACCACAACCGCCACCAATTGCGACAGTACCATTGGGAACTGGAAATAACCTCCCATTTTCATTTGGCTGGGTATGGTCTGCTGATCTTTTGCAGTTAATGGATATCATATCAATTTTAGGATGATTTCTCAATTTATGTTCTTGTAGATTGATTGATTTCTTCTATTGGACAAAACATGCTTCTTATATCATTAGCATCCTTCATTTGGTATTAAAATATGGAGAAAGAATCCTGTTTAAGTGTTAATATCATCTTTAAGTTGCTAAATAACTAAATCAAGTAATCAACTGTGACCGAATAATAGGAATTTTTAGGTTCAGTACTGAGGATACTATCATTAATTTCTGTTTTTAGTTTTCTATAATTTTTAGTTGTCAATCTTATAATGATTGACAGGGGAAAAAAAACCCAGGCACGGACCGTTTATCTGTGGAGTCATTCTTGGAACAAGTAAAGTCTGCTAAAGAAATGAAAATAGACAGGTAAGAAAACAATTTTATCTGTGTTTATTCTTGATACATGCAAGCATACAAGCTGATCCATGGGTAGAAGCAGAAAATGATCTTGAGAATTAGAAGCTAGTTCCATTGCCTACAAATGTCTCATACTATCACAACTTTCTACGGTTATTTGATACGCCATTGTTTTATAGCCCATATTTTGTTTTCCTGTCTGCTCTCTTGCCTTTTTTGATTATCTTATCAGCATTCTGAAATTAATGTTATGCCATATTCTCTGGCCGAGTGGATTCTCAATAGAAGACTGAAATCCTATTTCACAATAGAAAACAGCGTAAAAATTGTGTGGGCCCCTAATTTATAGAGCACCATTCCAATAGAAAAGGAAGAGAGAAATATTAAAGAAAAATTCAATTTATATGATCTTAAACTCTTTAACTTAGCTAAACGATGTTGCAATTTCATTATATTCAATAAAGATTTGAAAATCAATATCGCACTTTAAAATTTCAAGACATTTTGCTGTCATTGGTAACTCATGTTTTTTCTATGGATTATTTAGTCTTCTAACCTGTTCTTGTTGGTGTTCAAGCAAATTTATAGGTTTAGAAGAGCTTAGCAACAACTTCAGACAACTTATAAATTTGAGCTTATGGCATTGAATCTGTTGTTCTTTTTTTATTTCCTTGAGTTTTTATATAGTTCGATATTTCTTAATTGTCCAAACTGAAGGTTTCATTTCCCTATTTTTTGTATCCTCCCCCTCCCCCCAAAATCCATTTTCTAATTTTTCTTTTCTTTTTTTAAATCAGCTGGCACATTATCATGCGAATGAAATGCCCAAAAGAAGGTTCTTGTGACCCTGTAGCACCTCTTGAACTACCCCATTCCTTGCATGCATTCCATCGTGTTTCTGAATCAGATTCATTAAATATGGTGAGTTTTTAGGTATTCTTGAGATTGTATTTGTACACATGCTTGTTTTTTCAAGTTATACATCTATTTCAACTTAGTAGAATGAACAGAACTGGATATTTAAATGTCAATCATGGAACTGATGTCATCCATTGTCATGATGTTTGCTTTGCTTCCCTTGAACCATTAATTACCTAGCGATACTTGAATTTGCTGCACTTAAGATGAGGCTTTTTACTATTGGTTGATTTTCCTTCTGAAGCTTGCTTTGCTTCGCATGAGATGCTCCATTTTATATTTGAATTCATTTATTTATTTTTATTTTTGTTGACAGGAAGGTTACCACACTTTTCGTGGGGGGTTTTGGAACTACTTCAGTATGGGTAAGAAATTTATGTAAGTTTTAGCTTCCTGTCTGCATTTGAAGGCGTGAAATGGAGTTTGAAAAGGGAAGTTTGATCTGAACTAATGTCAAAATATCATGGAAAGGGGTTTTTTTACCAAAAACAAACAGGGATTTTTTAAAAAAATTTAAATTAAACAATACATCTGATCCTAGATATTTTACGACACGAGTGAAAATTGCTTAATTGCTAATTTAAGGAGCCCGTATGTTCATGGAAACTTAATGGATTCTAGAATCCAGCTTATTTTAAAAAACTGCAGGCATCACAGGAATGATAAATGGGTGCTGAAATAATATTTGAGAAGAGAGTGGCATAGATTACATGATTTTATGGCCCATGATCCTTGCCTCCAGAAGATATGCCTTCCCTATTAAAGCATGGAAAGAGCCAATTTTGGATTGAGAAACCTTATTTATGTTTTATTGGTATTACATATGATCCTTTCTGATTATATGTATATATATAGTGTATGGGTGTGGGACAACTTTAACATTCCTTCCGTTGAGAGCTTTGTGATAGTTTTTATACAGAAAACTAAGAAAAATGGTAGAGAAAGAAGATGTTTTAGGAAAGAACAAAGAAAAAGACCGGAAGAAAAATTCTCCAACAAATATTAGAAAGGATCCTCAATAATAATGAAACTTTAGTTTTCCTAATTAGTAATCAGTTTACCTGATTGAAAAAAACTTCCCAAACAGGTGAACAAAACCCTAAATTATCAGACACGAAGAATAATTAATAAACTTCTGTTTTCTAGTCAACAACGGCTAAGCTTGTGTAATGAGTAATTTTACTCATAATAATCCCTAATACTTCTGATGGTTGGTTTAATTGAATGGTGGTTTGATAACACAGAATTTGAGTGGAGGCAAGCTCAATAGAATTTAACTAATGACCCCATAATTAGATAATTACTACTAATTCCAACCAACTTCATTTGATAGTGGAATTATGATTGACAAAACAAATATATATGTATACATATATATATGGACACAAGCATTCTTCAGTGAAGCACAGGTGCATTTTTTTCTTGCTTGTAGAACTCCTTGCCAACTTCGACTAGTGAAATGTTTTCACTTGTACAGGTATAGATGCTCAAATATCATATGCATTTCACTCCGAGAGGAAGTTACACCCTGAAAAATTTAAAAACCAATTAGCGAATCAGGTATCATATCAAATATTTCATAGTATGCATCGTTTAGTAGGCATGATCTTAATTCCTTTTTGTTGGTTCTACACAAAGTTGGATTCTAAGTATGTAATGAATGCAAATGCTCCTTCCTTGGTCAAAGGATCAGAATGTAAATTCATCACTCATAGTGATCTGCTACTTTAATTTGTGCCCCGACCATGTGAAAATAATGATGTTAGTATTGTTAAACTGTTCAACAATATTATTAAGATGGATTAGTTTGCATAATGATTGATTTTTTTGGGTGGTGGGGGTAGTGTGAGTTGGAGAAGAGAAATGAACAAATTGGTTTTGCTGAACTTTAATGGTCAAATAAGTGAGTAAACATTTTCAAAAGCTTTACTGTTTTAATGTTGTCTGCATTCCAGTTGAAAATTGGTTATATATTGCCACTCCCTTAGTGCACCAACATGGTTAAAATCTCAGTTGAGTACTTGTCAATTGTGGCAATTTATATTCCAGTATCCATTTTATTTTGTCTTAATTACTAATAAATTCTTTGAAAAGTGAGTTGGGATCAGAGACAAAAAATAATAGGTGCAACAATGACGTAGTTAAACTTTCGTTCGATAACATATGTTTTGTCAGTCTATCTTCAGAAGCTGGAATCGTATAAATATTAGTATTGGTACTATAGCCTAAGATACATACATATGTGTTATGTTCTTGACAACTCACCCAATCTCTCCCACTTCTCTCGCCCCCTCTCTCATTTTGGTTACTCTACGTCCATCATCAAATTTGATTTCATTTTACTGGACTCTCTCAAACATTTATACCGTTTTTGCAGCTGATATTTTTCCTTGATTAAAGTCCTAAGTCAAAGTCATGGTACTTATTGTTCTCTTTTGGGTGCTTTAGAGGACTTACTTAAAGCTTGGATGTACTCAAGGATGGTTTTCTGCCTCTCTTTGTCATCCATCTTCTCGGTGAGTCTCTTTTACATGTTTCTCTTTCCTATCTATTTATTATGCTGCTAATGTATCTAATAGAGATTTTGGCAAGTATACAGAATCGATCAAGTAATAAAATAGTGAATAAGATATCCTTCCCATAAAAATTATATGTTAATTACCAAAATTATATTAACCTTATTATTATTATTTAAACTACTTGAAGAGATAATTAATTAATTAATTAATTAAACTGATTAAACTAAATCTTAAATTATAAAATTCAATAAATAAAAGATTAAAGAGAAAACCAATGATAATTAAGTAGCAGGGCATTTTGACTTCACTCAAAGTAACCTAATTTATTTTTTTTATTTGTTTGACTATCCAATTTAATTGTAATCCTAAACTCATTACTTTTTCCAAGCTATAACAAGTATACTGAATAATATTATTATCTTATTTCCCAATCATAATAGTAAACACTAGTCAATTCATTAAGATAATATGATTACCCATTTTAATCCACAAAGTCAAGTCTTTTACTTTCGTTCCAACTATATTCTTATGATGATTATTATTATCTAGATCAAGATACAAATACTTCTTCCTGTCTATATTTATATTTACAAATCATTCAAATATTGAGAAAGTATTTTAAAGCATTGAGATCAATAATAAATATGTTGCATAAATAAAGAAAATAACATCAAATATCATAAATTATTAACAGTTTAAACTATATCAATACCGTTGTAAATTATATCAATACCGTAGTAAATAAATTTAGTTCCTCATAAGTTAATTAAAACTCAGGAAAAAAAAAACACGAGAAATAAGAAAAGATAAAAAATCTTGTATTGATGAACAACTTCAATCCAAATAGCTTCTGAGGTGTTTGGATGGTTGCTCAGCTTCATAAAGAACTGATCTTCCCTTAGACCTTCAAGATCTTATTGCGATGAAGCTCCTTGATTTCTTCCTAAGTGTTCCCTCACAATGTCAGCCTCTATTCTGAATTATAATAGTAATTATATATGTTTTGGGAAGTTAGAGTGATCTTAGGATGATAGAAAAACTTCTTATATAGTCCTAATTAATCTCCTTGTGGAATAAGAAAGAAATCCTAAGAAGATCTCTAAAATCTCGTCAACCTCGTTCAAAATTGACAAACTGACATTGCTTGGCTTAAACGGCCGTAACTTCCTCTAGAAAATTCCAATTCACAAACTGTTTGAATTGTAGAAAACTAGACAACATAAGGCTTTCAACAATAACTTCTTTTAGATTTTTTCCCGCCCGATTATGCATTTTAAGTTGACCCATCAGCAGTTGAAATCTTTAATTTTCACTTTTTTTTTTTTTGCTTCACTTAAAACCTTGGAACAATATAAATTAAAGCTAATACACATATAACATGAAAATTATCATAAAATTAAGCATTGAAGGTATAGAAAATATATATAAATATCGAGCACATCAATATCAGTTTTTAGGAAGTTGCTCTTATTGTTTTTCTATATGCTATATTATTGGTTTTATTGTTTTCTTTCATATTGTAAAATGATGTAATTCAACCTTTTGACATGTAGAAGACCTGTAACTTGTTTCCTGAAAGAAATTCTGTTCTTTCCTCTTCATTTCTGTTCTGCTGCTGTATTCTCAATGTTAATATGATGAAACGGTGGAACTACTGCTGACATCAAAATGAATCTGTGATAAATAGAGTCTACCCGGCCAATGATCACCTTGCAGCCAAATCCCAATTCCTGCACTATGTACAATTTTACCAACTGGGAAAAATTGTCACATGACTCTAATGGTTAACAAAAGTTATTCAGTAACAACTTATAGCTGTAAGCTAATCTGAAACATGTACTATCCATTTTAGTGCAAGATATTCAAACTTTAAACTTCAGATCTAATAGCCAATACTGGATGGATTTATATCGTTGTGGTTTAAATGCCAAATTTAACCAACTAAGCCAAATCCAAAAGAAACGGGATCAGCCATATGAATCCTGCCTTCCACTTTACCCAAGTTATAAGTTGTTACAATTGGGTGCTTCATCTGGATTTTTTTTTTCTTTTTTGTGTAATTATCTTGGACTTATGGTATCAAGTGTTCTTTATTCTGATCTTCTGTTTGTGAAAATGCAGGAACATAGCACAGCTAACAAGGGTTAAAATCATGACAAGCAAAGGTCAATGGGAGGATCTCAGCATACCTAGCAGGTGAGAAACAGTACTCTTAATGCTATGCACTCTGTTCTCATCATTCCCCCTCTTAAATTAGCAGAATCAGTTTTTCGACTGAATGCGTTGATTGAAGGAATTACACAGTTCATTTGCAACTAAAGATGGATTTTATTCTGTAGATAGGGGAATGAATCACTGTTGATGTTTTTCTGGAGCATCAAATGGGGCTTAACTTTTTATACAAAAGATATCAGAAATTCTACATTATCAAAAATAATTATGAAGTATCGCCATGGATGGGCTCGGTGGTAGTTTGTAATGTCAACTTTCTTAGTTCAATACTTCTCGATAACATGGTGTCCTAAATTCAAATTGGCTTTTGACTTCCAGGGGTAACTGCAGTTTCCATCTGTGGCTGCTTCCCTTTCTCATGTTTGGTTTTAGTTATATTAATCTTGTAATTGGAGCTGTCCTTGTAGTGGCCTACACTGCAGTTTTACCAATTGCAATGCCTTTCTCTGGGAAGCAGTCTGATTTAAAATATGAATCTCGTAGGGTGTGTGCGTGTGTTTGAGAGGTGGGGAGGGGGATTTGACACAGCAAATGGTTTCACCGACTGATTTTGTTGTATTTCTGTTTTTCTTCCTGTTCGCTCTTTAATTATGCTCCTGCCTTATTTATTCTATATATAAAATGAATAAAATAATCCAAAGTCCAATATCAAATTTAATACTTCATTTCACTGTTTTTTTTTTTCCTTTTATATACAGTATCAGGTCTATTATTTGCCTCAACTTGCCTAGTTTTTCTGGCGGACTTAATCCTTGGGGAAAACCCAACAGACAGAAATTGCATGATGTTAGTTTGCTACCTCTCTCTCTCTCTCTCAACCCCCACCCCCCTTCTCTGCACACAAACAGACACACAAATTGCTTTTGCGCTCACATTGTTGCTGCATGACTTGAATAAAGTAGCTATGTCCTGATCATAGCATTTCTTATCAATATATTTTCTCATTAACTGTGGATAAATTTTTCTTTCTCAGAGGGACTTGACCCCTCCATATGTAGATGATGGCCTTATTGAGGTTGTTGGTTTTAGAAATGCTTGGCATGGGCTTGTTTTGCTTGCTCCAAATGGGCATGGCGCTCGTCTTGCACAGGTATGAAACAATTTCATTTTCTTTGAAAAATGATATTAAACCCTGCTCTTTTGACCCTTTTTTTTTCTCTCATTATGGTTTAGAAATTCTGAGGCTTAATTTGGTTTGAGACTGAAGTGAATGTTGAATCTCTTGGTGCAAACATTATAACTATACTAAAAACTTTCATGTGTCAATTAGATGGCATTATATGCAAAGCAACTCCAGTTTCATTGAACATTAACGCACACGCACTCTCTCTCTCTCTGTCTCACTCACACACACACACACACACACACATACACACACATTGCATTTACAAGTTAGATGACTTTTTTGTCTCACAAATTATGTTTAGGCAAATAGGATTCGTTTTGAATTCCATAAGGGTGCAGCTGACCACACGTTCATGAGGATTGATGGGGAACCTTGGAAACAACCACTCCCAGTTGATGATGACACAGTTGTTGTAGAAATTTCTAATCACAGTCAAGTGACCATGCTTGCCACTTCATCATGCCGATCCAGAAGCGTACACGACCCAGCTTCACCCATCAACGATCTTGACAGTGAAGACAATACTACTGATGAAGAAGATGAATCTACAGAAGAGTGGGAGGAACGAAGGAAGTTTGGAGCAGCTGACACTTTCAAATTTCCAGATGATTTTGATATTTCTCGACTTAGTTGAGCCCCATACATGTTATCCGGTACTGTTTTTTCAAGTCATTCTCCATAATTTTTCCTTTGCCTTCTAGTTATAGGTTCTGATTACTTTTTACTTTACTGCATTGGCCATAGTTGAATTATGTCACAGAGGCCAGGGGACGTGATATCTATTCAATGTACAGTACAGCCCCCTTATGCATACACTAGAAAAAGAAAATCAGTTTTTCAGAATCATAGCACGAACTCTTTAAGTTAACCTCATTCTCATGGCGCTATGTACGCCAAAACATTATGTCAATAGAAATATTGGTGCAGCTTTGCTACGTGCTTTGCCCCCAAATTTAACTACCCTGCATCTGGTGGGGATACTAATGGGAGCAGCTCTTCCGCTTCTACAAATCCTCCCAACTCCAGTAGTAAATTTCAAATCCAAAACATCTTAATTTTAGAAATCTGAAAACGTTTATGAATGATGCGAAATCGATTAAATTTTCTTCCTAAGCTTAGAATGATGTTCAATTCATATAGAAACTCTTGTATCTCATTAATTTTCTTCTACCATCAAACTAATCAAAATGCGTAAAATTATTAGCATAAACAAATTCATGAAGAGATGGAAACAAGTCATTCTAAGTCAACAGTTCCTTTCTCGTCTCTCCCTTTTTTCCCACAAGGGCATTTCTTCCCAATGAGATTAAGTTCTTGAAATTGATTCTCCGGATTTCGCTCCATTGATCGTTTATATCACCAGATCCTTATTTATCTCTAGTTTAATGCTCCTGCCCTTTGTAACTCGGATTTTTTTTTTTAAAAAAAAAAGTTCCTGTAATTGAGGCCAAGAAAACTATTCGCTTATTAATATGCCCAATGCTTTACAATAAGAATAAACAATCAGTTCAAAAAAAATTTTTTTAAAAAAAAAAACGGCAACTTGCGATCCTTTGATGACATTCACCGTTTTTGTCTTTTATTTATTTGGAATTACAACTCTGTCCTGTCCCCATTCAATGAAAAGTAGAGCTTGTTTTAACAATACCATTGCTAAAAACTGTTGGCTCCCCTAAACTATTGGTGAATCGTCCACACGCATCTCTAACGAATCCATTCATTCTGTATTAAATTACTGAACACCCTTTTCCCTGTATAAAAGGACTCCCATCTCTCACCTGCCACACCAACATCACAAGCCAAGAACATCTCTGTTCCAAAAACATCTTATAACAATCTAGTTTTGGTTCC
>CATIWR010539625.1:0-52772 GCA_949677035.1 Omphalea diandra
TTGTGTTAGCCTAGAAAACACTTTGTTGTAAGGTTGTGTGTTAGCCATTAAAACACAAGTTGTAATAAGTTGGGCGTGAGCTTGAAAACACCATTGATTTAGTGAAATACCCAATTGAGTGATTGGGGAGTGGACGTAGGGATAGTTTTGCCCGAACCATTATAAAATCCTTGTGTCTTCATTGTTCTTTCTTCTTCTCTTCATCTCTGTTTTAAAATTTTTATTCATCAATTCAACCCCCCTTCTTGGTGCCTAGGGACAACAATTACTCTAGGTTTACTTGAGTAACTTTTCTAACTCATAAGCATGACACCCTTGATACATTTAAAAGTTTTACAAAAAGAGTTCAAAATGAAAAAGGTTACTTCATTTCTTCTATAAGGAGTGACCATGGAAAAGAATTTCAAAATGAATCTTTTGAATCTTATTGCTTAGAGAATGAAAATTTTCATCATTTTTCAACTCCTAGAACACCACAACAAAATGGTGTTGTAGATAGGAAAAACAAAACATTAGTAGAGATGGCTAGAACTATGCTCAATGAGTATTCATTGCTTAATTACTTTTGGGCTAAACCAATCAATTCTTCGTGTTACATTGCAAATTGTGTTTTCAAAAGACCCACTCTTAATAAAACTTCTTATGAGCTTTTAGGTTGTCATACCTAAGAGAATTTGGATGCAAGTGCTATATCTTAAATATTAAAGATAATCTTAAAAAATTTGATTAAAAAATAAATAAAGGTATTTTCCTAGGATATTACACCTCTAGCAAAACCTATAGAGTTTTTAATAAGAGTTCTATAGTTGTTAAAGAGTCTATGAATATTGTGTTTGATGAATCTAACAAACTTGATCTTGGGAAAGGTTCTCTTATTGATAATCTTGCAGGTGATTTTGAGAAATTGAAACTAGAGTTAAGCTCAAAAGAGATGGACAAAGACCATGATGAATGCAAATCATCAAAAGAAGAAAAGGAACCTCAACATCAACAAATGGAAACCCCAAATCAAGATCTTCCCAAGGATTGAAAATTTTTCAAGCATCACCCAAAGGACTTAATCATTAGTGATACATCTAAGGGTGTAAGTACTAAGTCTCAACTCAATTCTTTAGATAATAATTTGTTTATCAATTTGAGCTAAAATTTATTGATAAGATTCTTGATAATGAGAGTTGGATAATTGTCATGCAAAAGGAACTCAACCAATTTGAGAGAAATAATGTATGAGAATTTATTCCTAGGCCTAAGGAACACCCTATTGTAGGATGCAAATGGGTGTTTAGGAATAAGTTAGATGAACAAGGGTTCATAACTAGAAACAAGGCTAGATTGGTTACTAAGGGATATAACCAAGAGGAAGACATTGACTATGATGAAACCACTACCCCGTAGCAAGATTAAAGACCATTAGGATTATTTTAGCATATGCATCGCACATATATTTCAAACTTTTCCAAATGATGTTAAAAGTGCTTTTTTAACTAGTGTCATTGATAAGGAAGTTTATGTTGAACAACCTCCTAGTTTTGAATCTCATATCTTTTCAAATCATGCTTTCAAATTGAATAGAACTTTGTATGGTTTGAAACAAGTTCCAAAAGCTTAGTACGAAAGGCTTAGTTCATTTCTTTTACAAAATGATTTTAAAAAGGGGAAAGTTGACACAACTTTATTTATTAAAAGGCACAGTTATAATACACTCATTGTGTAAATATATGTTGATGATATCATATTTGGTGCTACTAATAAATCTTTTTATAAGGATTTTACTAAGTGTATGACTAGGGAATTTGAGATAAGCATGATTTGGGAGCTCAAATTCTTCTTTGGCCTACAAATCAAGAAAACCGAAGAACGTATTTTCATCAACCAAGCTAAGTACACAAGACATACTCAAGAAATTTAGCTTGGAAGGATGCAAAGTAGCAAAGACACCAATGAGTGCTACCATCAAACTAAATAAGGATGAATCAGGTAAGTCCGTTGATGAGAAATGATATCGAGTTATGATCAGTTCTCTATTCTATCTTACTCCTTCTAAACCCGATATCATGTTTAGTGTATACATGTATGCTAGATTTCAATCTTGCCCTAAAGAATCACATTTAATGTTGTTAAAAGGATTTTAAATATTTGCATGGCATATAACATTTAGGTTTATGGTATCTTAAAGATTCATCATTTAACCTTATAGGATATTTAGAAGCAGATTATGCCAGTAGTCTTTTAGATAGAAAGAGCACTTCTGGAACTTACTAATTCATAGGAGAATGCTTAGTGTCTTGGTTTAGTAAAAAGCAAGTTTCAGTTGTCTTGTCCACTGCTGAAGCAAAACATGTAGTTGCGGGTTATTGTTGCACCCAAGTTCTTTGGATGAAACAATAATTAAAAGATTATGACAATGTTGTTAATTAGATTCCCATCAAATGTGACAATACTAGTGTGATAAATCTTTTAAAAAATAGCATCTAACATTCTAGGAGCAAATATATAGATATTAGACATCATTTTTTTAGAGATAATGTCCAAAATAGTGATGTAGTGTTGGAGTTTATTGACACTAATCATCAACTTACAGATATTTTCACTAAACCTCTCATTAAAGAAAGGATGAACTTCATTAAGAGTGAGTTGGAATGCTTGACAAAACTCCCTAAAGTGAAAATTCGATCTTTTAGAATGCTCTCTGTGTGGTGTATTATTTTTGAATTGTTACGTATATGTGATGAATGTGTAGTTTACTTCTTTAGATGTGTTAATTTTTTATGCAATTATGCCTCTCTATGCCAATTTGCATGAATTGAACATCAATATATTAAGTGGATCACAATTTAGAAGGTTAAATCTTATCTTCTTATGTTTACTTTTCTTGCCTAGTAATTTGTGGTCACTACTTCTTGTGTCAAGGTTGCGATTTATAGGTATTTGTCAATCTGTCTGTCACCCATCAGTTTGCGATCATTATTTTCAATCTCCATCATTAATTTTTTCAAAATTCAAATGTTTTGACATTAACCACATTAGTTTTTAAGAATTTTTTTTACCATTACTGAGATATTTTGTAATTAGCGATTGCGACTTGCAGTTTGCGGTCGCGAATTTGAGTAACTACTAAGCATTAACTTATTTGACTACTAACCAATGACACCCTCATATTAAATGCATTTTGACAATTTGTTACCATTTTTACACCTTTTATTGGCCTTTTGAACCCTTGAAATAGTGTTTTAACTCACATTTGCTATAATACTTCATCTCTCATCATTCTTACTACTTAAATCTTCTTCAAATCCTCTCCTATCTCTAATGGCCCCTATGAAATCCTCTAGAGTAGAAAAAGGGAAAGTAATAGCCCAACCATCTGGTCCTCCTGCCTTTCACATGATGAACGGGATCACCAAAGAGAAAAAAGACTGTTACAAGGCCAATTCTTCCAAGATAATCCAACCAAACAAAATTCCCTCAATATTTTTCATTGAATCACTTGGAATCAAGGATGAAATCCATGCCTATCTTTCTAATTTAGCTTAGAATGAATTCATCTTTTGAGACGAGTCTGGTTACGAAGAAATAATGCAGGAATTCATGTGCACGGTGATCTTGAATCGAAAAGTAGAATCGCAAGTAGGTCAGTATGTATTGATATTTAAGGCTTTTGGGGAACCATTTTTTACTACCTTTAAGCAACTTTCAAATCTCTTCAATCTTCAAGTAGGGGATGACATTTCATTCATCATCTCTGCACTTGACATCATTTACTCGGAGTTTTGGCCTGAAATTTCTATTGAGACCAAACACGACCCAAAAACCTCCTTATCCAAATATATTTGAACCCTACCCAACCGACTTCTTCATCATATCATTACCTTTTTTGTCAATGCAAAAGGTGATAGTAACGAGAAAGTCTACCAAAAAGACCTAGCCTTTCTCTTCTGCTTGACCAAAAATAAATCTATCCAAACCAGCCGTTACCTTATGGATCAATTGATTCACATGAGTACTAAACTAAAGAGCCAATTTCTTCTACCCTCTCATGTAACTGTCATATATCGTTATGTGGGTATACTAAATGAAGAACATGAGAAATTTCTCACCAAAAAGTACTTGCCATGCCATAACTTTCTAGACTTGCCTTACCTTACCTCATCAATGCCAAAGCCATACACCCTAATTCTTACACTTACACTTGGGTGCATTTGGGGATAAGAATATGGAAACTTCGCAAACCTAAAAAAGGAAGAGGTTAGCCATTGAAGAGGGTGCTCAATCCATTCCACCTCCCTATCCAAAGCCTAAAACCAAATCCTCTGCAATCTTTCTCTCCTCAATCAACAAGAAGCTAGACAAAGTGATGAGGATAATCAAGAAGAGATTTCTTCTTCTCTCTCACCTCCATAGTGATTGGTAGATCTTCAAAAGAAAGTGGGTGCTACTTCTTACCACCTCTAATTTTGAAGATTAAAAGGACACACCTGAAGAAGAGGAAGATTAAGAGGTTAATGATGGTGATGAAGCTCAAGGCGAAAAAGCAAATGAAGAAATTGATGATTTTGAAGACGATGATAGTTTTTCGATATTCTAGCTTGTTCTTAGCTTTTTAGTATTTTCCTTTGCTTCTTTGTTTATGTAAAAGTTGTGATCCTATAGTGATTGATAAATAAAAATGTTGTTTCTATCCTTTACAATTGTTGCTTCATATATTATGTGATTGCTCTATACTTGCTTCTTATACTTATTTATTCTTTGTGATTGTTCTCAATTTATGCTTCATACATTGGACACCCATGCACCTTAGTTTAATGTTTAAATTTTACCTTCTTTTTTATCTTGCCAAAGGGGGAAAGAGGGTAGTAGTATAAAAAATATACATGTTATATCATAAGAAGAGTATAAGTTAAGGGGAGCAATAGGAACAATCTATTTCAAACTTATAAATCTTTGTCAAGCTTATTTGATTAACAAGTTTTTTTGTTTAAAATCTTTGGCCATCTCAACTTCACACTCATGCAATTCATTTTCCTTAAGTAAAATCAATCTAAGTTATTAAAATAAAAAATGGGGAGATTGTTAGACTAGGTTGGTCAAACATAAGTTAAAGGTCTCTTTTGATCTTGACAATAAAGATTGATAGGTACTAATGTCTTGTTTAAGTATTATTTTTATAGTTTCTAAGTTAGATTTTCATTGAAAGTTGGATGAAAGTCTAAATCTATAACGTTAGGTCAAACATCCAAATTTGTGATCAGGACCCTCTAATTCGCTACCGCGACCTCACATTAAGGATGAATGAAGTTAGACCAGAAGAATTCATGGAGGGGATCGCAACCACGATCCAACCAAGGAAAACATGATTGACTTATAGAGAGATTTGCAGTGTCATTCGTGTCTAGAGTCGCGACTACAAATTTCATAACTGAAAAGAGGGAACCTAATATGCAACCATATCACGTCAAATGTCTAAGACAATCATTGGAATATCAAAATTTGCAAGGGTGAAACATTTATCATGACTGTTACCCAAAAAAGTGCTTTCACCTCACAAAACAAAGGGATTCAAGGTCCCTATCGCGTCGAAAAAGATTATCAATTACGACTGTGACTTTTGGTTAGTTGGTCAAACACAACAACTATATTTCTTAGAGCACCAATGAGAGAAGAACACGTGAACTAACCCTTAGACACAAAATATGATTCTCTGCTACGATTTTAGTCATCCTAGTGTAAATTGGAAAATTGCGATTACGAAATGCCAGTCATGATCATGACTTCAGTCTGACAAGTATTTAATGCAAAATTTGTCTAGTTTACCTTAGAGATTTAGGTATAGTTTGTTATTAACTTCTATTTGGTGGTTGTTGCCTATGTAAGAGAATTTCATTTATTGTAGCCAAACTCTTGCTAATTTGCTTCACAATATCTTATTTTTTGATTGTGAGTTCTTGACTATTTAATGTAAGCATTAAACATCATTGTAATTGGGTTGAGAGTTAGCCTAGTCTTCAAAATTCTTATATTAGGTTAAAGTGTGAGCTTGTGTAAAACACATGAGAGAGGTTTTGTGTGAGCCTTGAAATACAATTGTAAGGGTTGTGTGTAAGCCATAAAACACATTGTACAAGTTTGGTGTGAGCTTGGAAATACCATTTTAAGTTGAGTGAAATACCCAATTGTGAAAAATTGAGGAGTGGACGTATGATTTGTTAACATATGAACCACTATAAATACCTTGTGTTCTTTTTTCTCTACCCTTTCTCAATTCTCTAAACTTTTCACCTTCCCTCCAAAGTTTTAATCTCCCACCAATTCAACCCCCTTCTTGGTGCATAAAGGTCAACAGTAATTAATCCAATAAAATACAAAACTTACTTTTAGTGTAAAAGGACAATTGTGAGAGATAAATTAGTATAATATTGAAAAATGAAAAATGAATTATTTTTTTAATCAAAGAGACTATTTAGTTAAATATATTAAATATCAGAGAGTTTAGAGTAATAACCTAATAAAGTAAAAAACCTACTTTTTAATGTAATAAGACAAATGTGAGAGATGAATTAATATAATATTAAAAGGTGAAAGATGATTTAGTTAAGACTTATCAGCTCCTAAAATTCAAACTTTTTGAGTTTCGATAAAATTGGTTAATCCTTTTAATTTTGATAAAATTAGCCAAAACTAATAAAATTTTGGCAAATCTAGTCAAAATTCAAATTGATCAAAATAGGATGACGCGTCTCGTTAAAATATTGAGTTAAAATAATATTAACTGATGTTAGTAATTAATGTTAATTGATTTTACTAATTTTTCTATAAAAAATTATGTCAGTTGATTTGTCACATCATATGATATATCATCATATTTTGATCAATTTGAATTTTAGCTAGATTTGCTATAAATTTATTAATTTTGGTTAATTTCATCAAAATTAAAAGAATTGGTCAATTTTTGTCAAAGTTGAAATGTTTAGATTTTAAAGGCCAATAAGCTTTCGATTAAATATAACAAATATTAAGGAGTTTAGAGTAATTAATCGAAAAATTAATGGAAGGACTATTCAACATGATGGGACAATTGTAATGGAGTTTATAGTATAATTTTAAAATATGAAAAGTCAAATATGGCAATGTCAAGGGACTTATAGTAAATATCACTTTTGACTGGATTCTCTTTGACTAACAAAAAAAAAAAGTCTTTTAACACTAGAAAAACCTTTTAATATCATGAAATGCGAGAAACAACTAATTATAATAATGAAAAGTGAGGGATGATTTAGTTAAACATGACAAACATCAGGTGATTCAAAGTAATTAGTCCATTCTTTTAAAATTGAGTTGATTATTTCACAACTTGTCAGGTTGATTGATTTGACCTAAATTTCCCTTATCCTTAATTTATTATCGAGATTAATTATTATAAATCTCTCATGATTTATCATATTAAATTATATAATCTCTTATATTTTAATATTTTATAATTTAATCTCTCAAATTTATTTCTATTATATTACTAGATTATTCTACTAACTTTTTTGTTAAAAATTTTAGGATTTTTACTACAATTCTTGTGATTTGCCAAATTTAAATAAGTCATTTATCACTACAGTAGCATATGAAATAATCCCACTCGTTTGATTTATTACATTATTAAATCCTAAAATTTATTTTTAGTTTGATATATTACTAAAATTATTTAAAAAGTCCATAATACCCTTAATATTACATTAAATTTTCAAATTTTAACATCTCTCCAATCAAATGTTTAATTTTTTTAGTTTTGATAAAACTATAAAACTTAAATAAATTAACTATAATCTAAATTAAACATTCATTAACAATATAATGAAAATCATAAAAAAATTAAAAACATAAAAAGTGGGGGCATTTTAAAGTATAAATGAGCAAAAGATGGCATAAAGAGTTTTTTGGGTGTAATATTTTATCATTATAAAATATTTAATTTTATTTTGATTGATTTTGATTAATTGATTTTATTATGATTTTAGTACATCTTTAATTGTGATACATAATTTATTTAAGTTTTTCTATTATTTCAAACTTTAAAAAAATTAATTAGGTTAATAGAATAATAAGACAATGAAAACACTAAGGATACTATAGACTTTTTAAATAATTTAATAAAAATATCATATTTTTATGAGATATTAAAAAGTGAGTGATAATTTAATTAAATCTCGAAAACCATAGGGATAATAGTGAAAATTTTGAATATACTTAATAATTAATTAATAAAAGAATCTAATAATGTGATGAAAATAAATATAAATGATTAAATTATATTTATACTATATATAAAAATGACTAATTAGGGACAACTTTTTTTAACATAAAAAGATATAAAGCTTTTTTAAATTGATAATAAAAACCTTAAATTATAAATTTTGATTGGATGAAAAATATTTTTTAAAAATTAATTATTAGTTCATTTTTAAAATCTATGATTATTTAAAATAATTGAAATAATCGATAAAGATATTTATATATTTAAGTTAGTGTTATTCTATTATTTAAAAATTAAAATAAGTGTAATTTAACTATCTATACTATATATAAAAGTGATTAATTAGGAAAAACCTTTTTAGATATAAAAAAAAGTATAGAAATTTTTTAAATTAATAATAATGGATAAAAATATTTATATTTTTAAGTTAGTTTAAATATTTTAAAAATTAAGCTAAATGTAATTTATCTATCTATACTATATATAAAAGTGGTTAATTAGGATTTTTTTTGTTTGGATAAACAAGGTATGAAACTTTTTTAAATTGACAATTATAACTTTAAGTTATAAATTTTAATTTGATGAGTAATTTGTTTTATAAAACTAATTATTGTTTCAAAATTTTGAAATTTGTGATATATGAAATCTATATTATACTATTTGTGAAAATGGTTAATTAGAAAATTTTTTTTCCATATAAAAAATAGAGAACTTTCCATATAAAAAATTAAATAAATTGAGTAAATCAAAATTATTAATAAATCAAACTAATTTGAGTCAAATCAATTTAAAATATATGTATTAAGTAAATCAAATTAAAATTTTATAGGTTTGGTTCAATTTATAAATATATAAAATTCAATTTATTCAATTTTCTCAAAATTTTTGATTTTGTTTGAAAAATATAAAATTTGGTTTATTTGATTTTAGTAAAAAAAATCAAATTGAATAAACCAAATAGACCAAATGCTCACCCCTAAGGTGGTTTACAAAAATTTCTGTAAACATGTTACACATACTAAGATAACTATGAAATAATATCAAGACAACAAGTATTTTTACTAAGAATTTTTCTCTCTCAAATTAAAAATAAAGTATCTTTTTCAATTTAAAAAATTTATAATACATCTCTATTTTACCATATCATTCAATAAAATTTTCATATTAGATAATACCAAAAATTGAAATTTATTTATTACAAAGTATTTTTTCATACGGACAGTTGTATATATAGTATTATCTAAAGAGATTTGAATATTTAAAAATAAGAAAAGTATAAAACAATTATACTAAAAATATAGTTTACAAAAAGAAATTCTCTCATAAAGATAAAATTTTAATATACAATTTCCTTTAAAATATATTTATAAATAGAAATATTATCATAATGTTATTTTGATATTTTTAATTATTACACTGAATATGTATATTAATGATGAGTAATGAAAATATCTTCTTTATTTCTTGATGTTATTTTATGTAGCTTTTATATTAATTTTATAGAACTCTTATTTAGTTTTTAAATATAATTTTTCATTATTTTATCTTAAATTTATGTTTTTGTTCGCTTATTAATAAAAATTTTATTTTATCTAGATTCTAGAAAATTTTTAATTATTTATAACTGTATATAATTTATTCTCTTTATTTATATAAATATAAAATATAAAAAATTAACTAATTCATAAATTAATTTATAAATCTAATAATTATTTTAATCACATATACTAAAAATTAAAAGCATAATATGTGTTTGGAAATATGTTACCACTAAGTTATACATTTTATCGGCAAGTCTCTTACTTAGCATTGCTCATATTTTACTGTTACTAATTTTTAGTACAATTAAAAAAATACATAACTCGATGATATAATTAAAAATGGCATAAGACAACTACATTTAATTACGTAGACAAAAATAATTCAGTGGCAACTTTCAAACAAAATGTATAATTTTGTTTTATCACTGAATATTATTAAGCATATAAATTAAATCTAGAGATATAATACCATTGAGTTATGTGTTTTGTCTAAAGGTACTTTAATTAAAATAGTGCGTTTTGATTGGCCTGATGAATCAGTATTATGAGTTGACTGAACTTTTTTTTTTACATGTCATAATAAACCAGTGCATTAAGTCAACCCCTTGCTAGCAGACTTAAATTTAAAATAAGAATTAAGTTTGAAATTAATTTAAAAAATGAAATAATTGATTAGATTTGTTAAAACATTAAAAATTTAGGATTTTTTAATTAATTAAGCATAATAATGAGTCACTAACTTCTTCTTTTTTTAATTTTTACATATCGTGATCAAACCACCATATTAGTTAAGTCTGCACTAGTAGACTAAATTTGAAATGCTAAAAAAAAAAAAAGTTTAGAATTAATTAAAAATGGTGAAACAGTAATCTAAATTTGTTAAAATGTGAAAAGTTAAGGATTTTAAAGGTAATTAGGCTTTTTTTTTTTGGATAAGACAATGGTGCGGTTAAGTATTGCAAATTAAACCCTTATTATTTCCTTTTTCACTAAAACCCTACAAAACCCTCCACAGAGCTTCAGCGTATTGGTTAAGAACAGGCAAAAGAGAAGGCTAGCTGCGGTTTCGGGTTTCTTAATCTTAACAGATAAAAATGGCAGCTCCTTCCTCTAAGAAGAAATCTCAGGATAAGATGTGGAAGGGCGGTCCAAAATTTAATAAAGAGTCGAAGAAACCGTTCAAGGCGAAGAAGAAAGACTCAAACGAGGCCGTTCCTCCTGAATCGATGGTATTGCAGCTGGATGATGATGTCCCTGACTTTCCTAGAGCTTCCCCTAACTCTAATTTTTCCTAATTAACAAATTAAGCTTTTGAATACGTTACTTTAGTAGTGAATACGGAAAATACGGAAGTTGTTACAGTTACTAGGAAAGAAGAGGGATTGGAATTGAGTTCAACTGAATAAAATAGTGATTCTAAGTTGAATGAATGTTGTTAAAGAATATAAGTGTGGAGATATTTTTAGCTATTATGAAAGTAGTTGAGCTGCATTCTAATTCAATAGCTATTTGCAAGAGCTTCAAATTTGAGCTTTTTCAGAATCATCTTCTGCCTCTTAAAACTCATTAGAAAAATCTATTATTAATGAGCAAAAATGTGTTTTATTTTTTTGTCCAAAAATTGCTATTGGCAATAATGATGCCAAACACGCTTTCAGTTTGTTTACCTGCATGTGTCTTTTTCACGCGGAGGAAGCTCACTGAGTCAAAAAGAACGCCAGGAGATTCGAGCAGAAGCTGATGCAGAATTTGAGGCTGAGGAAAAGGAAAGGATTTTGGTGATGAAGAAGAAAGGAAAGAGATTGCGAAATAGTAAGAGTCATTCTGAAACTGATGATTTTGGCTCGCTTTTTGGTGATGGATTGACTGGCAAACTACATAGATTTGCGAATAAGATCACATTGAAAGTATGAAGCTGAATTTAGTTCTTGATGTGTTTCTTTGGTCAGGCTTGGGAACTTTAACTTTTTTTGTTGCCTCTTTTTTTTTTTGCTGTCTTCTTCTTGTTGGTTTTATTTGTGGTGAAAATGTCTCTTAACTCAAATTTGTGGATGCTGTCTTCGGATACAGGTTTATGGTATATTTCTGTTCTCAACAACTAAATCTTGGTAGTTAGCATATATGCTATAGTTATATTTAGGCCAGGAACCAATGTACAAACGGGTGCTTTAGTAATTTAATAGCAAAATTGAAAATACAATTTGTATTTTCTTTTAAAACATATTCTGGTTTGAGTTCCATCAAATTTATGATTGCAGTGAGAATGTATCTTTTCATGCTGCTTGGTGATGATATAGGTCATATAGATGAAACTAGATCTGGAGTTCACAAGAAAAGCAATTGAGGGGCACTTTTGTCTAGGGTTTCACGTTAAATTGAACTTAATGAGTGAAGCAGAGTTAATCTAGGCATAGAGGTTTTCGGACTGCATATTTTGATACATAAGTTCTGATGTACAAGAAAGATGATGATAGCCAGGAAGATAGAAATCATTAGATTAAAGCAGGGTCAAAAAGGAGAAATGCAGTGAAATACATTTGATCGTAAAACTCCAATGAAGTTGGAGGAAACTGGAAAGTTTGGCAATTTTCTATTTGACAATGATAACTGGGAAGTGAAGAAATATGCCTATAAAATGAGTATGACAAAGTTTGATATTCTGTGATGGATATATAGAATTATACAAAAGGACTAGATGTAGAATGGCTTTTGTAGGAGAGTGGAATTCCCAATAAGTGGAGACGGGGCAGTTCGGGGCAGTTCAGGGATATACGAGTTGATGCACTGGAATGGAGGGTTGAGCATATTTTCAAGTTACATGAGTGAAGAAAATCTACAGTGAGACTTAGGATGACTTGGTACAAAGGGAGAGAAATCTTTTCTACAGAATTTAGATCTTTCTACAAATGATGCTATAGATTTACCCATCATTCTAGAACACCTTAAGTGTGGTTATGATGTTGTGGTGCTGCCCTTGCATCCTAGGAGCATACCTGTTTTAAAATTCTAACACTATTCCCTCAAACCCAAAACCCAAAAGAAAATTATACACCTGTGAGTTGCTGTTGATAATACATTCAAAAATTGTCTAGTTGTTTAACATGTATTCAAAAGTGCGACTAAAGATGATGGCAATGGGGCAGGAGGCCATCCTCTGCCTTTGCCTGCCTCCCTGTTCTGTTTATTTATTTTTCTTTAAGATTTAATTATATTAGATTGTAAATTTTATAAACTAATGATTAACATATAAACAAACAATATCTAACTATACACAAAAATATCTATATATACTTCATAATAAATGTAAAAACATATAAAAATATATGTATATATATTTGGTTCCAAACAAGACTGCTATTCGGGGATCCCTCTGGGTAGGGGGGAAGAAAGAAAAGATGTGGGGGTGGGGGGGGTTTGCGGGGAATAAGTGTGGACCCCTCCATTTGGGAGAAAAAAGGCTCGGAAGGGAGGATCCTCTCAGGAATGGACATTCTCCTGCCTATTGCCATCCCTAAGTGCGATAATAAGCGGAAAACTTATTGTGTGGGGCATACGTTTATATCGAGGGTGACTGCTTCATGTCCCTGACTCAGAACAGGTTGTTATTGCTCATTTTGTGAATTATGTTCCACTTCTGCACTTACGGGATAGAGTATTATGATGTATGGGTGTGATAATTAGATGATCGGAGGGTTTAAAAGGTGCTTGGTTGTTTGATTGATTTCCAGTTATTTTTGGACTTGATGAATATTTTCAAGTTAAATCAATAACAAATGAACTTTATTGTGAAAATGAATGATAAGCACATGTTCAAGCTAAAGTCATATTTATAATGTTCTTTATAGGGTTAGCATGACATTTTGAAGTTGGCAGTGTTGCTTCCTTGCGTTATCATCTGAATTGGCAACTATATCTTGTTAGTTTTTTGCCTGTGAATATTCTCTTCGATTCATGTGGGATATTCATTTCTTTTGCATGTGGAATATCATAAAAGTTTTTGTTGATCTGTATTGTGTTTCAGTTTATTTCATTTAATCTCTATTGTATTTCAATTTATTTCATTTTATAGTACATACTTCTCAAAATCACAAGAAATATTATTGTCAGTTTTTTGAATAGATCAACCATGACATGTAGATGATTAATTGTCTACAAAATTGGTTATCATAAATTTCTGCCTAACATATGCAGAATATTTCTCCTCGAATGAAGCTTTGGGGAGTTGTTGTTGAAGTAAATGAGAAGGACCTTGTTATAAGTCTTCCTGGGGGTTTAAGTGGATTAGTTCGTTCTGTTGATGCATTTGATCCTATTTTAGGTAATGAAATTGAGGTACTAAAAGCTTATATGATATCGCTATTGTTTCTTTGATTCTTTTTTGTTTTATAATTTTCAACACTTTTAATATACTTGGATTGGCGTTTTCCTTGTTTCAGGACATTGAAGGTTATCTTCCAAACATATTCTATGCTGGGCAGTTAGTTTCATGCACTGTGTTGCATTTGGATGATGATAAGAAAGACACTGGGAAAAGAAAAATCTGGCTTTCTTTGCGTCTTTCACTGTTGCACAAGGGCTTCTCACTAGATGCCATTCAGGAAGGGATGGTATGAAATTTCAAATGATTAAAATATGATATGTGATACCAATTTTTTGTTTTGTTTTTAGATTCTTATTATCTCATGCTGGATGATGAATGATACAGTTGAGTTGTATAAGGGCATGTATATGGATGAATTGAGGTTTGTATTAAATATTGGTGGTTAATTGACTGAAATATATTGAAAGATTAATTGATGTTCTAATTTTTCAGTTGCTTATGAATTAATGAATAGCATTGGTAAAGAGAAAAGGACAGCAGGTCCTTGCCTGATGTTAGTTGTATGATGTTGAGTCGACTGAATCTGCATGTAAAGATTGTTACTTGTATTTGTGGACAAGGATGTTTCTGTCGTGACTAGCTCAACATGCCAATTAAATTGTAGTGTTGTAGGGCCTAGGCTTACTAAGCTTGTGTAGCATGGTCAACACAGTCAGTCACATTGATAGTTTATGAAGCTTGTTGAACATGCATTGCAAACATGCAACATTCTCATTTATATGCATACAAACATTCTTATGTATGGATTCCCTGCTGCCAATTATACTTTATTATGATTAATGTCTTATCATGTGCATTATTTTTTTTTTTTTGAAGGAGCATATACTATATTATGACTTGAAAATGTATATCTGAATATGTCTGGTGTGACAGTCATCATGTTATCTAAATTTATACTGGGTGAATTTGCAGAATGATGTCTTGGCAGCCTGCAAACCCATTAGACATAAGGCTGGGACAAAAATAATTGTTATAATTGCTCGATATTGGATCTTCTATTTCTATGAAGCACAGACACTTCCTGGGAGTTGATGTATGCATATCTGACACATTGGATCTATTTTTTCCTTCTTTTTTTTATAATCATGGGGGCATGCCAAGGACACGGGATTTAAAAGTTTTTAAAATTTTGGGGTCAAATTTGAAAAAAGGGTCTTTTTAAAATAACCCTAAAACTATTGGATAAAAAAAAAAAAACAAAAAGAACTAGCTAACATTATGAAAATCCTAGCTGCTTGGCAGCTCTGTTTCTTTCTCTTCCCGTCTAGTTCTGTCTGCCCCCCATTTTTTTCCTTTGCGGTGGAACCCTAGCCGCTCTATCCTTGTTGCTAATATATATATATATATATATATATATATATATTGTCGTGTCCCTTCCGTACCTGTGTTCTCACTTTTTAAGAAAATGCCGTTTTCTGTACACATATTTGTACCCGTATCTATGTGCGTATCCATGTCAGTGCTTCATAGTTCTATTTAAACAAAGTCTCAACATAATTGCTTCATATGCTTATCCAACTGAACTTTGGACAGGTAGTTACTAACTTTGATCCCAAACTAGGGTTTTCCTTGTTTTAATGATTAAAATATTGTTCAATCATCCCTCAGGACTTTTGTAATATTTATATCAGCTGTAACATTCACACTTACATGTACCCTAATTAACTGGGAGTCCCTTGTCTCACACGTGGAGGTTAGCCAAGTAAAACAGCAATTGTAAACTTGATTACTGTAGAGACTCATGAGCTAAGTTTTCCATAGGTTGTACATAATGCGAAACTGTTAGGTTTTGTTTAAGTTTTAATGTGATGAACCAAGTTTGTTTATCTTTCTGATAAAACATTAACTAAAGTATCCTAAGTTCTTGGTTGGGGAAATGCTCTGTACATCTAACCTCTCTAAACCTCATCAATATTGAGAGCCACATGTATTGGACTGATTCATCTCCCATTTTCCTCTTTAAATGTTAAAATAATATTTGTTTGTATATATATGTAGCAACTTGGTTGCACTGAGAGATAGTACTGTAATTTTGCAACTACCATTTGTTTAATATAGAAACTAGGTTCACAAACATATTGCCTCTGCAAATTTTTGCAAGGAACTACCAGGCATAAGATATCTTCTTCTTTTGACAGACATATTGTCTCTGCAAATTATCACATTGTGACCAAATACTGCTCATGGTTGCAGGTCCTCACGGCATATGTGGAAAGCATTGAAGATCATGGCTACATTCTTCATTTTGGATTGCCTTCTTTTATGGGTTTTTTGCCGAAGAACAGAGAAGCTGGTAAACATAAGGCTTTTCTTATAGTGTCTTGTTAATGTAACAATTTCTATAATTTAAATTCAGTACTTCTCTTTTGTTTATAGTTGGACTTGCAGAATAGTTGCTTTTCTTCCTCTCCTGGATCTCTTCTACTTCTGAAATAATTTCTGGCGCTAAGTTCTTGAGTTTATAATGCTTGTAACGGTAAATTTGTTGGGAAAATGAATAAACTGCTACTTCTTGATCCCTCTCACCATTTTTTGAGTTTAGTGAAGGGAAAGAACTGAAATATGCCAATTAAAAATGCAGAGGGAAAGAACATTCTCTCAGTTCTGCATGCATACGCTTTATTCATGAGAAAAAATAATCAAATAAAAAAAAATAATGCGAGTGCATATTGCTTCCTTATAATTACTGAAATATGATGCTTTTGTATATATAATAAGTTCTCTCTTTGCTGAATGTGTCTTGCCCCCCTGTTTAGTGTATGCTTGAAAGTGATAATTGGGTCGTTTGACTATTAGGAAATTCAGATGCTATTTATTTTCTGCCAATGCAGCTATTAGCCTTGTTTTCTTATACCCTTCCATATGCATGACACACATGGACTTAAATGTGTGATATGATGCTTTCTGCTTCACCTGAACTTATGGTAGAATCTCCTGCGGTTGTAGAAGGCGGGTATGTTGAAGCAAAAATAGGGCAACTGCTGCAAGGAATTGATAGAAGGATTGATAAAACTCGTAAAGTTGTTCATCTAAGTTCTGACCCAGATACAGTTTCTAAATGTGTAGTATGCTTATGTTTTCCCATTACTTATTTGCTCTTTCCTTTTCTGATATTTCTGCTGTTCTAACGTTTAGTTGTTCAATTCCTATACAGATAAAGGATCTTAAGGGAATTTCAATTGATCTTCTTTCTCCAGGCATGATGGTGAATGCCCGTGTACAGTCAACCCTTGAAAATGGGATTAATTATCATTCCTAACATATTTTACTCGAACTGTAAGTTTTCTTCAATCTTATCATTCCAAGGAATCTAATTATATTATAGAATCTAGAATGAGGCATCGGTACCTAGCCTTTGATTTTCTTTTTACTGATACCTAATATTGATATATATATTTTTTTCATCTCTTTTTTAAAGGTTGATATGTTTCATTTGCATAATACTTTTCCCACATTAAATTGGAAGGATGATTACAGCAATAACAAGAAGGTGTGTGCTTAGTTTTGCCCTTCAGTTGATCTTGATACTGTTGACTTCATTGGTTCTCACAATATCAATATTTTGCTCAATGTTTTATGTTCATTGCATTTAGCCAGAAAATAAATTGTTAAGTATGGCAACTGCATTGTAATTTTTTCCTGTGGTATTTTCGCTCTCTTGCAAGCATGATTCGCTTGTTGTGTTGTCGTGTATGTTTTGCTTCTAGTTTGCTATTTATGTTGACATTGTTTTGTATGTATATATAGTGAGCATATCTGCCAAATCTTGCTAAGTATCACCTCTATTATTTTTGTTTAGGTCAATGCTTGGATACTATTTATTGATCCATCAACTAGAGCTGTTGGCTTGACCCTTAATCAACATCTGGTCCATAATCATACTCCTCCAATGGTAAGTCTATTATAAATTAATTGAAATGCTCATGTACTGATGTGTTGGTCTTTTGAATTGAGCTTTTGCAATCAGAGATTTTTTCTGGACATTTAATTTTGCATATTGCACCTTTAATTAAACATTTCTGGTGCTAAGAGTAAGCTGGTTTGTTATATAAACAGGAGTTAACTTTAGCTACTGCCAACCAAAATTTAATGGATCTCTGTCATGTCTCAATTCTGGGTTTGACCATGCTAGGAATTTCATAAACTTTTGTTTGTAGGTCCTTATGTGAGTTGTGATCCTCTGAATTGTTGGGTTTGCCTAAGTTTTAGTTTTCCCATATATTTATCTAAGCTGAATATTGCTTCTTGAATACTGGGCATATGACAGTCCTTGGTCATACATAGTAATGCAGTGCTTAAGGTTATACTTGTTTGGACTGGAGCTTCTGTTTTGTTATATGCATTTTTTCTTTCACTGAGTTGGCTCCACCATTGTTATCATAATGCTTGTACAAGCTATCTCAGGCTTTGCTTATTAGTTTTCATGGGGTCTCTATTTCTTTCACATCCCCCCCCCCTTCACCCCCCCAAACTGATATTTGATTTAATTGCAGCCTGTTAAAGTTGGAAATATTTATGAGAGCGCAAAAGTAATCAGGGTGGATAAGAGCTTTGGTCTTCTGCTTGAAATCCCTTACAATCCAGTTTCAACACCAGCTTATGTTAATGTGTGTTGCTATGTTCTTTCTTTTGATATATTATCTTAAATCACTCATATCTTTGTCTAGATTCTTAGCTAATTTGGATTTCTTTCAAGTACAGATATCTGATGTGGCAGACAATGAAGTCCGAAAGCTTGAGAAAAAGTTTAAAGAGGGAAGTAAAGTTCATCTTCGAATTCTTGGATATAAGCATTTGGAAGGGCTTGCCACGGGGACATTGAACGTTGTTTTTCTACATAAATTTCATTTACAATGTGAATATTAAATTGCTCTTTGAATATTGTACTGAACTATGTACTTGGTGAATAAATTGGTGCACTTGTAATTCGAGTGAACTGATCTTCTCAATTTGGAAGGGCTTGCTACAGGGACATTGAAGGTTGTTTTTCTACATAAATTTCATTTACAATGTGAATATTAACTTGCTCTTTGAATATTGTCCTGAACTATGTACTTGGTGAATAAATTGGTGCACCTGTAATCCGAGTGAACTGATCTTCTCAACTGGTTGGAAGACTTTGCTGAAATTACCAGCCTGCGTAGAAAATACTTCTTTCTCCTTGCATTTTTTAGATATTCTCCCTTGCTAAGTTTTCATCAATGGATATTTAAAATACACATTTACTAATTGTCTCCTGCTTATGTTGAACTACTATCTCGACCAAAAGAGAAGAAGTTCTTGTCCTTGATTGCTGATTGGTTGTCTTCCTGTTTTTACTCTGTATTCGTCCACCTTCTATTGTTTTCCTATGGAGAATTTATCCTCTGGATCCTTGTTCTAAGCCTTCCTCTTTGGCAATCATAAAATAAATTCGGGCTGAGGAGGGAACAACATGACATGAACTCAACTCGATTCAACTAACTTAGTCCCAAGTATGACATCAGGAAAACAAAAAGTTGCCCAAAATGTAACCAGCAATGCATATGACTGTATCATCTCACTGCTTAGGATTCAGAGTGGTTAGAACTCACAGTGGAAGTTCTTCGGTAGTTATCTTTGCTTCTTTCAATCATTTTATTTGTCTTTATCCTTGAAATTATTATGTAAGTATCCTGATTATTTTATTTTGGAACTGTCAGAAAGTGAAACCTTTTAAGTACTTAGTGATTGTCTTGAGGGCCTAGGAAGAAAATTTCAGTTGCCATATCTTGCTATCTCTTAGTGCTTTGTTCTATATTTCAGAAAATTTATGGAAATGAGTCACCAGTCACTTTATGTGGTCCTAGATTCAATTGCCCTTTCCACAGCCTTATTTATTAGAATGTAAACATTACTTTTTCTCCAATCATGGCAACTCCAATCTCATTTAAAATATTTCCAAAGAACAAAAAGAGAAGCTGTTTTGAATTTGTATCAATGTCTGTTGGGCCTTCTCCTCATATCACATTTTTTTATTTAATATGCACAGTTTTTGTTTCCAAAAAAATAAAAAAAAAGGTTTGCTGATTTCCTTAGGTAGTCTTGGTATATTCCTTTCCTTTTCATACTATTTTTATTGGTTATCTTTACTTAGGCTACTACAGTATATTGTTTATTGTGTTTCAGTCAGGGTTTTAAAACTTGTCCATTATATGATACATAATGGATTTTGAGGGTTCCAATTCATTACTCTGTGTCACAAGTGATTTTTGTAATCACACCAGAATCGCCCGGTACAGTTGATTCATGTGACAAAGAGAGCCAAGTCATTGCCAAGCAAAATTAAAATGCTAGATAAAACAAGAAAACTGGTTTTCTTCATCATTTGACTCCTGGGTCTTGTTAGAGAGCTACTGAGTAAAATAGTTTTTTCAGGTTCCTGTAGATTTTATCAATTCTTTGAGTTGTTGTTCAGTCCTTTGATGCCAATTGATAGATTCTGTCCACTTAGATGCCAATCAAATTGTTGATTCCTGCTCTTTAATTTCATAGCAATACACAATTATCATGTTTTGGCACTTACTGAGGGTTCACTCATTTCGCATGCCAAGTGTTTTATTAAATTCTCCATCAACCTTTGTTTGTTTTCTTTACTCTGCCAGCTTCTAGCGACATATGCTTTATTATAGCTAGACAAGGACACTTATTGCATATTAGTCAATGTCACTGATTTTTGTTGTGTTGTCATCTGGATTGAAATTCAGGATTAGGCCCTAATTAGATGATATCACTTTATATGTTCATTCTTTTTTCAAAAAAGAAGTTGGTACATACCATTTGGATGTTTGCTAGATTCATGCTTCCTTTTGTATGGTGGCATTCATCTCTGATATTGTTTATTTTTTATTACCTTAATATGCTGGTTTATTTATTGCTGAACTGACTTTTTGGTTTGCCTTTTTCAGATGATACTAGATGAAACACAGAATTTTACTAGAGAATGAGAAATTTCAAAGCTCTATAGAATTAATGAAATTTAATGTAAATGGATTGAATTATTGGTGATGACCACTAATTATCTCATGTAATTAAATAATTTTACTTAATTAGTTCTTAACATAAAATGTGTGAACTAGAAATAACGTGTTTCTCTTTAATGATTATGGATTTTACATATATTGTGGTATTTTTAAATAAATTCACAGTAATGTTGACTGCTACTGTTACACTTTGACTCTGACACACTGATACATCAACAGCATGACCGCGACCATGATTTTTAAATCCTTGGTTTCACTGTTAATATATTTCTTTTATTTTCCTTGTGACGGATCGAACTACCTTCAGATGGAAGAGTCATGCTCTTTTATTATTATCATATATGCAAAAAAATTTGTCTAATAAAATTGTTCACTTATTCCCATGAATAAGAAGTCAGACTAGCTGGTTAGATATTCTGCACTTTGACATCATTCGCTTCTACTGATGGTTACATCTCTGTGGGTACCCAACTTATTAAAGTTAGTGAAACAGGATATGTCATTGTTTCTGTCACTATGTGACCTGGGTGGACCATCCTAGTTTTCTACAACCTTATCAAATGGATCTTAGACTTCCTTATAGTAAAACCTGGTACTATTCTCTTGAGAACTCGGTTTCCATTTTACTAGCCTTGCTGTATACAAGGTTTTTTTTTTTTTTTTTTTTTGTCAAAGAAGAAATTTTATTTTAAGGGTTACATTTTTTTTTCTCCCCTTTACATTAAGGCTTTTAATTTTAAACAAATATCCACCCATATTTTTTCTGATCAATGTGATGCAGCTAAGTCTTGATCCTAAACATATGTCAGCTAAATGTATCCCTTTTTCTACACTTCGTTCTGTTTAAGGGCAAACTTTCAGTGAGCTATTGTGATATGAATTACCTTTTAACACTTTATGAGTTTTTGTCTCCCTCAGCCTTTTGCTCCTATCATTTAATTCATTCACACTTCTTCTGTAGTGCATCTATAGTCTACTGAATTTGATTGAACTAGCTCTAATTGTTTTCTGTCACTCTCAGTGGATGTGCTTCTACCTATCCCAACTATCAGCTGTTCAGTGATCAAATAAAATTTTGCCTTTAATTATCTAATATATATATATATATTGTTATATTTTGTTATGTTTTCATTTTGTTGTTGCAATTGTTTTGTTAATCCAGGCAAGTGCTTTTGAAGGCCCTGTATTCATCCACTCAGATGTCAAGCCAGGGATGGTAGTGAGGGCCAAAATCGTAGCTGTTGACAGCTTTGGTGCTATAGTGCAATTTCCTGGTGGTTTGAAGGCACTTTGTCCTCTTCGTCAAATGTCTGAATTCGAAATTGCAAAGGCTAGAAAAGAGTTCAAGGTCACTTTCTAAGACATTGGCCTTTGTGGTTTACTTCCATGATGGATACAGAATAAAATCTTGCAATTGGTTCTTTTATTCATGTTAAGGATTTTAAAGCTGACACATATTGCTATTCAGGTTGGAGCTGAGCTGTTGTTTCGTGTGCTTGGTTGCAAGTCCAAGAGAACAACTGTTGCACACAAGAAAACTCTTGTATGTTCTTTCTGAACCTGCTACATGCATTTGGTTTTAGAGATGGAATTTTCATGAACAAGTAGAAATTTTTTGAGTCTCAAAATTTAGTCAGTATAGAACTAATTTCATTTGCTGCAGTGACTACTATTTGGACAATTTTTTATGCTTCATATATATATTTTTTTCTTTTGCTTTGTCAGTTCTCATGCTGTGGATTAAACATTATGTCCGAACTTCTGCATTGTTTTTGATGTTTCACCTGCTTGTTTTAAGTATTATGTAAAAGACTTCAGTTTAAAATTCTTTATTCATGTTAGTGCTGTATATCTTTATCCATTCCTATACTCTTTAGCTCTTCCTGATTTTCATCAATGAAGGATTCGGAAATTGGAGTACTATCTACTTACTAATTAATCAGTATAAGTTCATTTATATTTCATGGCTGTAATCTATGGCCTCCCATTGCAGGGCAATCAACATATTTGTCAGTTTTATTAAAAGTAATGAGTATTCTAAATATTTCTTTAGTTGCTATACTCATTGACAAATTCATCTCGGTATTCTCTAATGTGGAAATTATTAATTGCTGACAGGTCAATCAAAACTTGCAATTCTTAGCTCATACGTTGATGCAACAGATGGGCTAATAACACATGGTTGGCTAACAAAGATTGAAAAGCATGGCTGCTTTGTCCACTTTTACAATGGAGTCCAGGGATTTGCTCCCATGTTAGTCTTAAAATGTCCTTAATTTTACTTATGCAAGATGAAACTTAGTAATATGTTTGTGCTAATTTTTGTCCCTTAAGATCTCGTCATTTGTTCATCAGAATCTACACACTAGTAGATATTCAATAGTGTATTTTAATGTTTTTAATGAATATGGTTTTGAATCTATTTTTTATTTGTCTGCATCTCAAAAAATTGATCGGTTAATTATTTTGAGGTTCTCTCGAATCAAGTATAGATGGCATAAATGTAGGTATACTTATATGATTATATAGAAATGCTCAGTTTCTTTCTGTTGTAACTTAAAAAAAAAAAAAAAGAGAGTTTTTATTGTGAATGGTAAAAATTTATTGAGAGCGATAGAGATTGATTAAAAAAAGGGGTATAACTATATGGCTATTGATGGTAGAGCGAAATAAGAAAGCCAATGTAGTAACTTGAGATGATGGTTGTCCCTGAACTGCTTGGTAAAGGAGAGAATTAAAATCGAAGTCTCAGCCATATTAAATTAGCTTGGTGTAGGATTCATAGTTTAAAATGTGATGTTTTTGACTTCTTTGCTTAGCAGATCAAGTACAAGTAAGAACAGCAGCAGTGACGTAATTTAGATTTATGGCCAAGAGATAACTCAAGTACATAACTAATAATGTTAAAAAGTATGATGGTTTCAAGGGTGTTCAACTTAAAAAACGGATTCAAATGATAGTTTAGGTGAAATGTGGATTAACATAAAGCAGCATAAAAACAAATTGCATAATATGTGAACATATTTGGGAAGTTTGAATATACCTTCCTTTCTTACTATAAAGAAATGGATTATAAGAATATTTGATTTTGATATTTCTCTGGCACGCATTCTTGTCATTAACTCCAGTACACATTCTTTTCCACATTTATTTATTATTTTTATATGCCATGCAAGCATGACTACTATAGAATGATGCATTAATATAATTGATAATTTTGCATTTGCTTGACATTATTAGAGTGAGGACAGAAAAAAAAAAAGAATTATTGTTCAATCTGAAGGATGCTAATATAAATTAGTTTCCAATGTTTAACTTTTGTTGAAGTTGGTAATAGATGAAAAAAATGTTTCCTGTCTTCTGTTTCAGTATTCAACTCTTTTGTTCTTTTTTGCTAATTTTTTATGAATGTCATCCTTTGCTCATGCCTTTTCCATTCAATTTAGTGAAATCATCTTGTTAGTCTATTATATCATTGATCTACATTTATAATTTGTCATTTGAGCCTCAGAGCTTGATTCTTGAATATTCTCATTCTGTACCAGATCTGAGCTTGGATTAGAGCCAGGAAATGATGCAAGTTCAGTATATCACATTGGACAAGTTGTCAAATGCAGAGTATTGAGCTCCATTCCTGCCTCACGCTGGATCAACCTTAGTTTCATTATGAAGCCTACAAGGTTTGCCTGTTAATGCACTTATTCAGCTTTCCTCAGTAATGAATTAGATTTTAGGTGAACATAAATTGGCATTTTCATTATCACCTTGGATATTGTCCTTCTCATAGCTGTTTGCCTGTCTCTACTATATGGCTGAATCTACACACAATATTTCATAAAGCTTTTTAAGTGATGACCTTAGTCAACTGTTAAATATCACTTTAGGGTAGTTCTAATCCCTGAAATCTTTTTTGTGCAATTGTTCTGATTTACTGTATATTGAAGTGCTATCCAAATTTTTGTCTTGACGTATTATCTGTAGTTCTGTGCTTGGCAAGAAATGAAACTGTGATTATTATTATAGGTGAAATTGTTATATTAATTTTTAATTCAAAATGGCAGGGTTTCTGAGGAAGAAGCTGTGAAGTTGGGTAGTGTTGTGGCAGGGGTTGTTGAGAAAGTAACCCCTTATGGTGTAATAGTATATGTAAATGCCAAAGGTTATGGCAAGGGTACAATCTCGACTCAACATTTGGCTGATCACCATGGTATTTATCTTTGCTTTGTGACAATTTGATGATTAGCATTGCTTCCTTTTGTTAGTTCCCAATTTCGATTTTTTACTACGTAGACCAAGCTGCTTTGTTGAAGTCGGCCTTGAAACCTGGCTATGAGTTTGATCAGCTTCTGGTCTTAGGTATCTATCTATACTTTGGCAGGAAATTTTTTCACCCAAATATTTTAACTTTTTCTGTTTAAATTGAAAAAACTTTGTCATATTTCTACTTTGAATGAAACTTTTTTTTTTCTTTTTCATAAGAACTGAAAAAGAGATGGTTCAAGAAATTATTTATTCCTTTTAATTCTTCTCACTCACAGATCATTACTCAGATTGGCAAGTTCACCTTAGTCAAACAATTCCTCCTATTAAGTATTATGGAAAAATCTTTTTTTCTTGGGTTGGCTATGGGCTTTTGCTTCTGGGACATTAAAAGTATAGGGATATCTCTTGCTGACATCCAGCATGATTGGGGAACTTTACTTTCTGTTTCTTTCTTTAACTTGTTTTCCACATAAAGGAGAATTTCATGTCTTCTAGTTAATTTGTTCTGTTCTTCATTTCATAAATGGGGGAAAAGATTCCCTTTCTATAACAAATAATTTTCCTAGGATATTCTATGTATGCAAAGCAGCACACTTTTGTCTTCCCTATGGCCTGCCAGCGACGTTTGTGTGCTTGCAAGTCTGGAGGCATTAGCATATGAGAGTTGACCCAATAAAGATGTAGTTGAGGTGTTCTATAGAATTGAGAAGGATTCCAGTGGATTTTTTTTGTAATGACGTAGTGATTGCTGAGAAATTGGGACCAAATGGAATTGTATTTGATATCTTTCTGAAATCTAGTTGTTGAATCTGTCTTGAATTTTTTAGGCTGGACCTGATGGGTGATTCTACCTGAAAGATTTTGGAGTTTGGTGTGGATCAGGGATCCAAACTATTATACAAATTAGTACCTGATCACGGTTTTGTGCTTATTTATACAAGTTTTGCTAGGACTGTTTTTGAAGCATTCTTCCTTTTCTTTTTTCTTTTTTTTTTGAAAAGTTCGTTGACTGAGGTTTAGGTTTCTATAGATTCTCTTTTTGGCTTGCAACTCAATTGATATTTGTTCTTCTTCACCCATGAATGTAGGTCATACTATAGATTTTGTAAGTTTGTATATCCTGTTGCTGTCTACCCCCCTCTCTTCTCTTCTCAAATCTAATGAGATGTAAATAATTTGTCATTGTTGTGTGCATATCTGCAAGATTGTTTACAGCAAGAATGCTACGGGGGTTAATTATTATGACATGGTCTGATGCATTACTCTAGATATTGAGAGCAACAGTTTGATTCTCTCTGCAAAGTATTCTCATCAACTCAGCTCATCAGTTTCCTTCAGATCTCAGTCAGCTTCATCCTCAGTCAGTAGTCCATGTAAGTATTACAATTTTCTTGCGTACATTTACCATTCTAGTTTGTAGACATATGAAAGAGTTGTGGTTGAATTTTACCGCTTTTATTTATATGGGTTTACTTCCTGGACCAGGGGTACATTTGCAACTTAATTGAAACTGGCTGCTTTTTCGATTTCTTGGGTGTTTGACTGGTTTTGCCCCTAAAAGCAAGGTGAATTTTGTTTGTTTTTGTTATCAATAATGAGGTTACAAAACTTTGAATGAAAATATATAAAGGTCATTCATTCTAATGGTTCAACCTTTTAGGTTGGAGCCCAAAAATAGGTTTTATATCTCTAACAATGTGAACCTTATGTCACGGATTCCAACAATAACCTGTAATAAATAAGTGCACAAACACACATGAGCAAACTAGCCTCCCTGTATATATCTGATTTGTTCATGCAAAATTTTCACCCTGTGGCCTTTTTAAACTGGGAACTTAATGAGAGAAAAATTTCTATTTTGATACAAAAGAGCATATTTGGCCCGTTTTAATTTGTTTGATTCCAATTTGTAGGCAATGCATGACCAGAGAGCTCAGCTTGCAGAAGCCTTTTATATTGGACAATCTGTTCGGAGCAATATAATCAATGTTGGTGGACTAACGGAGACTAAAATTTTCCAAATATGACTTTTTAAGCTTTTAATAATTACTTTATTCATTTCCAGGTAAATACAGAGACAAATAGAGTAATACTGTCTTTGAAGCAATCGTCTTGTTCGTCTACAGATACATCCTTTAAGGATACTTTCAACTGGAGGAGAAGGTTAATTTATTGTATTCAATTTCTTTTATTTTTATTATAGTTGTATAATATTCGAAAGCTGAAATGTTTTTATTATAGTTGTATAATATTCGAAAGCTGAAATGTTATCTTTGATTATTACCAAATATTAAATGTACGTGTTCCCAGCTTCTGCTTGATTGTCTAAATTATACTGATTTCAGGCTTCTCATATTTCTCTTATATTCTTTTCCCCAGATTGCTGAGCTACTCAGACGCCAAAGGGCTGGACCTAAGGTGGGTTGAAGGATTTAGCATTGGCAGTGTTGTTAAGGCAAAAGTTCAAGAGTCTAAGGAAGTTGGAATTGATGTCAGCTTTGATAAATATAATGATGTTCTTGGTATTGTAATGCATTATCAATGTAAGTTGCCTTCCCCTCCCTTCCCCCCCAAAAAAAAAAAAAAAATCTATTGACTTGATCTCTTTCAACTGCTAATCTCTTATGTGTTGTAATTGCTGCAGTAGGTGGAATGACTGTAGAAACAGGTTCTACCATTCGAGCTGCGGTTCTTGATATTGCAAAGACAGAACACCTCGTTGATTTGTCTCTAAAGCCAGAGTTTCTTAATAAACCCAGGGATGATAATTCTAACAGTCAGACTCACAAGAAGGTCTGTGTTTTCGCCAGCCAGCCTTGAATCTTGTCTGTCTTATTCTGTTTCTGTTCATTTGCTTCCTGATAAGATAATAGCCAACAACAGTTGTGAGAAGAGAAAAAGAAGAAGTGGAAGAATTTTAAGAATCAATGTTGTAGCCTTTTAGTTTCATTGTAAGTGGAACAAGGAAGCTGAGTGGGCAGGGGGCAAAACAGTTGTATTTGGTTTTTAAAGAAGCATGAAGTCTGGGGGGAATGAAGTTTCTTTTTGACTCAACTTCTATAATTCAATGAAACTTATTAATGTTTGTTGGTGAAATCAACTTCTTGAGTTCCTGAGGGTAAGCGGGTGGAATTACTTAAAATAATATTTGAATACTTAACTTCTTGGGAAGTTGGTGAACAAACCAGGTAAAAATTGTACACTTCCTCAGATAAAGTGTGTGAACCCAACACTAATCAATACAGTGCAAATTCCTTACCTGCTGTAAGTAGTTTTATAGTACTAGGGATTTTTTAAACTACTTAAGGCCGTTTTTATAGCTCTTCAACAATAAATTTGTTATTGTGGCTTGTTTGTGCACTGTTTCCTCCTTGCCAAACTAAATTCCAGGTGTTCTCTTTTTCTTTGTGCTTGTGATATTTGGCCTAATTTACAACATCATTGATTTCATTCTTGAATCCAGAAATGCAAAAGAGAAGTATCTAAGAGCTTGGAGGTGCATCAGATGGTAAATGCTGTTGTGGAGATTATGAAAGCGAACTACTTGGCAAGTATTTCTTTTTTTCTGATAATAGATTGCTGCAAATGATTGCTATTAGTACCTATCTCGATACTCATCTGCTTTGCTGAAATCAGGTTCTTTCAATTCCAGATCATAACTACACTAAAGGATATGCATCAGTATTGGACTTCAACGCACAGAAGCTTCCGCAAAAACAATTTCTTAATGGACAAAGGTGGTTATGTTGTTGATGATTAATCTCTCTCTCTCTGTCTCATATATACGCATAGGGGTGGTCACGGATTGGGTATGAGTTGTGTAAGGCGGAACCTGAACCCAACCCGACCCATTACCCACCCAACTCGGGTCAGGTCTCTGTTACCCGGATAATTTTTAAAACAATAGTTTTTTTTAAAAAAATTTTTACTCATTTTTCTGCGTATTTTTTTTAAATAAATAATATTTTGTCATCTATACTTACATATATTTACATAGAATCATATTAATGTTTAATATATTGATGTAATGTTTGTAAATAAACCAAAAAATAAATTAAGTTATTAATTATAAAAATATATATTAAATATAATCGGTTGGGTTTGCAGATAGCTATGCCCGTCTCTGACCTGACTCATTTATATTACCTGGTCCATTGAGGTTGGGTCGGGCAAAATGCCCATCCCCGCACACACACTCACATGCAAGCACCTCCCTTTTATTTTTTTGTTTGTGTGGTTGCGTGAGCTGGCCAGATAGTTCTCCAAATTTTGTCATTATTTTACTGCTGTCCATTTTGGATCGCTTCCTTCCATTTGGTTGCTAAGTAAACACTTTATTTGGTTTGAGATACATGGAGAAGAAGGGGAGGAGAGCAAAAAGGAACAAAATCTTTTTGCACTGCCTGAGAGTTTCCTTTTAAAAAATGGAAGAAAATAAAGGATGCTGGTTATTCATTTCAAATATGGCACCCAATAATTTGAGGGATTGGGGGATGAATTATAGTTTTTTATTGCAATTCTAAGACAACCACATTTGATCTAATGTATTTCTAATAGTTTTCCGTATTCTTATCCCTCCTTTACAATTTATTCCTTAACAAGAAGAAGGTCTTTACTCTCTTTGTCATCCTTTTCATTTTTACCCTCTAGCCAAGCAATTGGATGGTAACCATCCTTCCTCCCATGCCTTTCATTTATTTCCTACTTTCGTTTCTCTTTTGACTTGCCAAACACATAACATTTACTATTAAGATTTCTCTAGTTGTCTTTTTTTCAACTATGATCTTGCGAGTATATTTTAACTGTGTTAAGTATGTTATTGCTTCATCATTCTGCTTTACAAAGTAGGAAGTCTTATTGAAAATGGTTTCCCTGGTGCAGTGTCACTGCCACTGTTATGGCACTCCCAAGTCCTTCAACTGCAGGAAGGTTGCTTTTGTTTCTGAAATCAGTTAGTGAAGAAACTGAGACATCCAGTTCAAAGAAGGCAAAAAAGAAATCTAGCTACAATGTGGGATCCCTGGTTCCGCTGAGGTAAAGAGCTCTAATTAATTACTGATTGTTTTAATTGACATATTTATAAGCAAGTTGTGGCAGCATGACACTGAGAGTTTTAATTTTTTGAATTATACTAGCTGAAGTTATCTTTTGGTATTTTATGTATTTATTTCTTGGACTAACAATCATATTGTATCTATATGTTCCTGCTTTTCAGATTACTGAAAAAAAAACCTCTTGATATGAGATTGAAATTTGGTATTGGTTTCCGTGGGAGGATTCATATAACTGAGGTGACGTCTCTAAATAAGTTGATTGGAACATTGTTCTTATGTTTTCATGTGAAGCTTTGATGTGCTTGTTGATTTTTCCTCATTGTTGGGCTCTTCTCAATTTTTCAGTTGTCTCATGGACAAGTACAAGATGATTGTTCCGTAGCCAATCCATTTAATAACTTTAGAATTGGCCAAACAGTGACTGCAAGAATTGTTGCTTGGGTTGGCAAAGCAGATAATAAAAAAAAACCCAACTATGGGAGCTGTCTATTAAACCGAAAATGCTTACAGGTAGAAAATAATGTTTCTGTGGAATTTATCTTGCTTGTCTAATGTGAATTTGGCACTATCTTGATTTGGGTTTTGGCTCTGGATTGAAATGTCACCAATACAAGTAACTTCTTCTGTGTCCATCGTGTTAATTGTTCTTGAAATCCCTTTGCTTGTCTAAGCATGGTTCAAAGTGATTGGGGCTCTCCATTCTGGTGTAGGAAAATTTAGGGAAAAGCTTGGATGCTAGAGAATAGGATTATGATTTATAGAAATTTGAATTTAGGGCTTAGAATTTATATTGGCAAGACTGAAAACTTCAAACTTAAAAAGTAAATTAGTAACTAAATTTAACTACGAGCCTCACACCGATAGGATCTAGGACTCAGTCCTACCACTAAAGCATCACAGCTTCTAGGTTTGGAATTGCACTTCATAACTTAAGAATGGAAGCATAATTGCTGTAATTTTTATTGACTGAAAACTTCTAATAAAACATTGCATGCTTGGATATTTATAGACTCAAAGTAATCCTAAACCTTAATAGGATTGCAATTCCAAATCCACTTCGGACTACGTCCCTTGACTTCCTAAATTGTCTAGGATAATTGGAAGGACAATTCTTTTATTTAATTCCTACATTGAGTAGGACTGTTGTGGCAACTAAAACATAAAGACACCCATAACTGATGAATTACTTAATTATCCTTGCTGTCTCAGAACAAATGCCAAAATACCCCTGTGGTCCCAAAAGTAATAAAATTACCAAAATTTCCTTGCTTGCACATAATACCACATCAAATAATTAATCCAATTCTCATAAGGAATCGCCTTGTTGTCTGCATCATATTCCTTGTTCTTTTCATCTCAAGGGCGTAGTTTCTATTATCTTGTGGACTCACATCCCTGGCATACCACTTTCTGTTCTAGAGTCACAGGCTGTCAGCTATTTCTTTTTGTTGCCTTCACTAGTGTTCAATAGTATCTTGTCTTGTATGCCTATCTACCCCAAACCTCCCCTCCCCCAACAAACACACTCTCATATGGGACAAAAGTACAATTCCCTTGGCTATCTATGTGATTTGGGTTCTGTTGAAACTTCTCTACTTAACAGGAATGTCTTTCATGTTTTTACATTTTGTGGATTAATATGTACCTGTGAAATATGTTTTGCATGTTTATCTGTGACCATTTAGTCTTTTTTTTTTCACTGGGTCTAACATCCAATTCAATGTATTCTTGGAATCAGAGGATAACAATTTGCATGAGGAGCCTGAATTTTCATCTGGACAGTGTGTCTCTGGTTGTGTATAAAGTGGATAATGAATGGGCCTGGATAACAATATCTCGACATTTAAAGGCACAACTTTTTATTCTTGACAGTGCACTTGAACCCAGTGAACTTGAAGAGTTCCAGAACCACTTTCCTGTGGGAAAGGCTGTTAGTGACCATGTTCTAAGTTATAACAAGGAGAAAACATTGTTGCGTCCAGTGCTATGCCCATTATGTGCTGCAACTAGTGCACATGTTAATGGTGAGGCTTCGGTTATGGTTAATGCACAAAATCTACTTGACAATGTTACAACTTATATCCACGAAGGAGATATTGTGGGTGGCAGAATTTCAAAAATACTTCCCAATATTTGTGGATTACTTGTGCAAATTGGTCCCAACATACATGGTAGAGTTCATTTTACTGAAATTTACGACTCATGGATGCCTGACCCATTGTCTGGATATCATGAAGGACAATTTGTCAAGTGTAAGGTCCTGGAGATTAGCTGCTCAATCAAGGGAACTATTCACATCGATTTATCACTACATCTCTCTTCAAACGGCATGCTTTGTTTGAATTCAATTGAACTCTCGCAGAGCCTGTATTTTATTGATCTTTACTAATTTGTATGCCATTTTTGTGTTTCAATTGTTGCTACCAAAACCATTTTGGCATGTTCACGTCTTCAATTGTGTTGTTGCTTGCATAGTCTTAAATGATATTTTCTTTATAAATTCATGATGTCATGAAATTGGTTGTTCTTTTCCTCGTAAACATAGAACTTGGTAGTGTAACACTACATTATGCCAAAACAGCTGGTTTTTGGAAAGTAAATTTTTGGTATCAATAATTACTGTTGACATTTGTTGGGACAAAAAATTATTTTTGCAGCTAGATTTTGCATTTGCAGTGGTGCAGTGTGGTTGAATTTAAGACAAGACATGACTCTTGTAATGAACGTGATGTTGATTAGAAATGAAACTTTATGCAGGAGAAACTACAAAATGTTTCTTAGTTTGCCATCCTTGAATTTTTTGTAGGGTCAAATTGAACCTATTTGTTGGCCCTAGTGCACCAAGAAGGAGGGATTGAATTGGTGACAAATTTGAACTTTTGAGGAAACACACAAGAATGAAAGATTATAGAAAGAGTAGGAGAAGAATAAATACAAGAGTTTTATAGTGATTCAGGTATTAATCAACCCTACATCCACTCCTCAATTCACCAATTGGGTGTTTCACTCAATCACTAGTGTTTTACAAGCTCACACTCAACTAAGTGTTTAGGCTCACACTAAACCTTACAAGTATTTTCCCAAGGCTCATACTTAACCTAGTGTTTAGGCTCACACCAAACCTTACAAGTGTTTTCTCAAGGTTCACACTCAATCTAGTGTTTAAGCTCATGTCAAACCTTACAAGTATTTTCCCAAGGCGAACACTCAAACCTATACAAGAGTTTTACAACTAGGCTAACTCTCAAACCTAAACAAAAGTTTTCTATACAAGGGCTAATTCTTAAACCTAAACCCAGGTGTTTAAAGCTCACACCAAACTATGTACAAAGAAATAAAGAATTAAAGTAGAGAATTAACTTTGTAAGAGTTTTGACACTATCAATGGTTCTTCTCTTGCATTAACATCAGTTTGGTGGAGTATTTATAGCTCACATCCACCAAAGAGACGTTATTCTAAAAATATCCCCAAATCTTCAAGTTGTGCTGGGCAGATTTTACATTAAATGTTTGTCAGGTGGAAGTCGCGGTCGCTACTATTATTTCGCGGTTGCAAATTTCCAATTTGCACTGAGTCGGAAATTGTGGCACGAACCCCGTCTTGTGTCTAACGGCTAGTCCACCTATCAGCTATCCATTCGTCTCCTTAAAAACTAGTCGTTGGTCTGTCTAACAGATCTTAAACTTCACAGTCGCGAGTTTGCTTTGTCATGGACGCGACTGGGATTGCAAATTCCTCTATTTGGTGAGTAACTTCAACTTCTTGAGTCGCGGTCGTGACCAAGCCTTCTCTCTCGCGATTTTTGATTTCAACAAATACCTATGACACTTGGTACGCTGTGGTTGTGGCTTTGGTTCTCTCCTTTGTCACTATGAAAGTCGCGGTCGCAACCATGGCGCGACACTCACCGCGAATTCCTTTGTGACAGTCTTTGGATGGTTCGCAGCAGCGAAATAGACCGCGAATTCCTCTTGGCCTAGCTTCATCCTTTCTTGCAGCAATTTCGCGGTTGCGATTTAGGGGACACCGACCGTGAATTTGAATGTTCTTCTAAAAGATAGAGATTTTGACTTCTAATGAAAATAAGTCTTATAAACTGTAAAAACAACATTTAAAATTGACATTATAACTTTTCAATCTATATTGTCCAGATCAAAAGAGAGTCTTGACTTAGGTTTGAACAACCTAGCCCAACACTATTGCATATGTCCAACAATACTCCATCATTCAAGCTTGTAATTCATGTTTAAGTTGTTTAATTTCTTAGTGAATGCTTTTAGTTTTGGAAGGCTTTTGCTGCAGTCTAACATCCTTGGTCTGAGATTGAGAAAATATAATTTTTCTCTTGATAAACCACTGAGATTTTGATTTTTCTATCATTGCAATCTTACTTTGTCACCTACATTTAGAAGTAATAGAGCGCTACTTTATTTTGCAATTGAATTTTGTTGTGATATGATTTTCAGGGAAACTCCTACCCAGCGTGTGGAAAAGATAGAAGATCTTCATCCTAACACAATTATACAGGCACTAAATAATTTTTTGTTCTCCATATTTTCTAATATGTTTTCTGCCATGATTAATATAACCTCTTATATTACTCAGAGACTATTATCTAAATAGCATCATTTGTTAATAAATTGAATAATTGCTAATTAATAAACATGGAGAACTTTTTTTATTATTATTATCTCACAGGTTTGCCATTGAGCCACTTTTTTATACACATGCCTTTGAGTTTAGGTTGATTTTTTAGATCTAGAAGCATTTTGGGCTATAATGCTTCTGATGTAAAAGCCATCTTTTTGCATAGGTATCCTGATTGTCCGTACCGAAAACAGGATGTCTTTTTGAAGGGGAGGGGTGCTATTTGTGCTTCCCGTGCTCTTTCCAAGAGCTGCATACAACTTTCAATTCCAATGACAACTCTTTCCTCATCTGTGTTGGGCAATTAATTTGTGTATTGCAAGTGATTCCCTCCCCCCACTTCCCTCTCTCCCTCTCCTCTCTCCTGGTATCCCTTTTTATGTTTTTGGTGAATCAAATTGTGAATTGAATTTGAATTTCATATTTTAAATGAAATCATTTTTAACCTTAAAAATTTTATGGTATGTGAAAATTTTGAATATATATTATATTCCCAAGGTCCTTGGGTCATGTTAATGGAGCAATTAGTTTGTGTGTTGCTAGTGATTTTTCAGTTGTTTTGCATGAAAAGTACAAAAAGAATTTCAGAAAGCTGGAATTAACAAGTTATGTGCTGATCATTGTAGGAGTGCAAGAACCTTCCAGGGGAGCAAGAATAGTGTTCCTCCTTTTGTAGATGAGTTGAGATATATCATGCTCATATGCACTTCCATTATGTTGACACTTTCCCTTGTACATCAGCTGTCTATGTTTAATTTGCAATCCCATGATGTAAGGCAAATAGTGATGTCCTACTATGGGCTTTGCTGGTATTATTACCTCCTTCATATGTGTATATGCAAAAATATCAGCTCTCGGGAAACTCCCCAAGCATGTCCAAATGTGTTAAATCACAAAAATACCAGGCCTGCCTAGGAGGAAGGTGCACTATCGAGACATTTTGAGCTTGCATTTCTTCATTTTAGTTTTACTTAACCTGAATCTTTTGCCTACCCATTGTTAATTTTGTGTCATTCCATTATTTGGTAAAATTTGATTCATTCTGATTTTCTTTTTTCATGAATTGAATATTCTTATCTGTAGCTTGTGATGGTAATTAATGTTTGGCTTGTTATTGAATGGTGCATTGTGGGAATAATGCTTGTCATCTTGTTTGGTTAATTTTCTTTTTGATGCATCTGACAGGGTTATGTTAAGAATGTAGCGACAAAAGGATGTTTCATTATGCTTTCAAGGAAGATTGATGCCAAAGTTCTCCTCTCAAATTTATCTGACGAATATATTGACAATCCTGAAAAAGCATTTCCTATTGGGAAACTTTTAACTGGCCGGTAGCTGTTCCCTTGTCCTTCATCCCATCCCAAAAAAGGCAAATTTTTTATGGGTTGCTGTGCTAAGAAATTTGATTCCAGGGTATTATCTGTGGAGCCCTTATCCAAGCGAGTTGAAGTTACTTTGAAGAAATTAAGTGCCAGAAGTTCAAAAAAATCTGAAGCTGATGATTTTAGTTGTCTAAATATTGGGGGCATAGTTTCTGGCAAGATTAAATGGGTGGAATCATATGGTCTCTTTATTACAATTGACCACACAAACTTGATAAGGGATGAGTTGTGAAAAGCTTACTGTATGTTTGTCAAATAAATGGGTTTATTTCAAATGTTATTTTCTCTAATGGCTTCGTTAAGACGATAGCCACTGATATTGTCAAGAAATGTCTTGCATCTGAAATGTACTTATAAAATGTGACATGCTGACAGCCAGTCTTTTCCTTTTCCGATTTTCTCTTCATTCAATCCTTCCTGGTTGAGAGTATCTCCTTGACTTTAATATATTTTGACATGCAATAATATAAAAGAAAGAAAAAGGACATTCTGGTGCATTTCGTTTTTTTTTTATCCCCCCAAAATTACATTGTCATTTATTTATTTCGACATTGCATGCTCTTCTGTTTCTCTCCTGCCTAGGTTGGACTATGCCATGTGTCACAGCTCTCAGAAGATCATGTTCCCAATATTGAAACTAAATATACAGTTGGGGAGAAGGTTAATGTGAGGATTGTGAAGGTAGAAATTTTGCAATTTTGGAGATGACATTACCGTTGTCATTGAAACTATATTTTCCAGCACTACCAAGTTTGATTCTCCAAGAGTAAATTGGCAGAAGGATTATTTTATAAACTTAATCGGTTTCATGATCTGTTCTTTCACTCAGGTTATGCAACTGCATTCTTGTGGAAACATGACATTGAATATCAAGGATAGCCTTTGATGACTTGTTCCTATTAAATGAATATTTATTTTATTGCAGTCTAGTGGTGAAATTTCTTTCCTTATTATCATCTATTTATGAATTTCGTTTTGTAGGTGGATGATGAAAGACATCGATTTCTCTGGGAATGAAGAATTTGGATGCAAATGATATGGGCATTCTGCCTTCAAAAGAAGTCTCTGAGATCAATAATCAAGATGGCGATGTTGATGGCAGTGATTCTAAACCTCAGAGCAGTCCACTTGAATCCCAATTATGGATATTGAATCTGAAAATGAAGAATATCCAGCTCTTATACAAGCAGAATCTAGAGCTTCTGGTCCTCCTCTTGACGTCACCCTAGATGACATGGAGCTCTCTGATGTGGATGATGTAATTGGACAAAATCAAGACCATAGTTGTGAGGCGAGGATCATAAACGAGAAGAACAAGAGATGGGAAAAGAAGAAAGCAAAGGAAGAGAGGTCATTTTATATGTCACACTTAGAAGTTTGCTATCCTGCCCTTATCATTTAGATTTCTTTTCTAATTTGGAAACTATCTCTGCAGGGAGCAAGAAATTAGAGCTGCTGAAGAAAGACTACTGGAAAAGGATATACCAAGAACTACTGATGAATTTGAGAAATTGGCTCGAAGTTCTCCTAATAGCAGTTTTATTTGGATAAAATACATGGCTTTTATGCTCAATTCGGCCGATATTGAGAAAGCTCACTTGATTGCCGAAAGGTAACTTTTGTTTACTGGAAGGGCTGTCTATTGAAAATGCAGAGACTAATTAATTTCCTCTCCAGTGCATCTGCTTGATTGAAATAGTCTTTTGAGCAATTACGGGATACTGACTGCATAGTTTTAGCTATTTGTAAAACTTCTTTTTTTTTTTTTTAATTAGAATGTTGATGTGTTGTAGGAAGATGTGATCTGATGACCTGAGATAAAATTTAAATTTGATGCTGGTTTCTTTTCCTTTTGAAGGGCTCTAAGAACGATAAATATTTGTGAAGAAAATCAGAAGCTAAACATCTGTGTGGCGTACTTCAATTTGGAAAATGAATATGGAAATCCTCCAGAGGTATTAATTTAGAAAAAGTACTTGAAAGCTTTGGTGCTTTTATTTCATAAATAGGAAGTTTATCAATTTAGGGTGTATTTTCAGGAAGCCGTTAAAAAGGTGTTTCAAAGAGCACTACAGTATTGTGATCCCAAGAAGGTACATTTAGCACTTTTGGGAGTTTATGAAAGGACTGAGCAGCATAAGTTGGCCGATGAACTTCTTGACAGAATGGTCAAGAAGTTCCGGAAGTCATGCAAGGTATATTACGTTTTCTTTAGTCTCCTTCCCTTCTCATTGAGTCTTGTTTTGACAAGTCATTGACCCTATATGCTTCCCCCTGTATGTGTTCCAGATTTGGCTGAGGCAGGTACAGAGTTTTTTGAAGCAAGAGCAAGATGGGGTTCGATCTGTTGTTCAGCGTGCTCTACTAAGTCTTCCCCGCCATAAGCATATCAAATTCATTTCATAGACAGGTATCCTTGAATTCAAATGTGGGGTTCCTGATAGAGGTCGATCCATGTTTGAAGGAGTTTTGTGAGAGTACCCACAGAGAACAGATCTATGGGGTGTTTATCTTGATCAAGTAAGATTTTTTAGTTTATTTAATTACTTCCTTTCCACTGTGATATCTTAAATTCTGGTGTCACAATATGACAGAAGATTAGACTTGGAGATGTGGATGTAACTCGTACACTATTTGAGCGAGCCATTAGTCTGAGTCTCCCACCTAAAAAAATGAAAGTATGTTCAAATTCATACATTCAGTTTTGCAGTGTCGTTTTTGTTTTGCCTTTCACTGTTAGATCTTATATGCAATTTCTTATTTGAATTCACAGTTCTTGTTCAAGAAATATCTTGAGTATGAGAAGTCTCTTGGTGATGAAGAACGAATTGAGTTAGTGAAACGAAAGGCTATGGAATATGTTGAGACTACACTGGCTTAATGGGGATTGATCCACTGATTTGCGTAGTCTCCTGTTTCAATTTGCCAGCAACATGGAATTCTTTATTGATCTTTAGCAGTCCAAAAGAAAGAAATGAAAGAGAGTGCTCTATTGGCCTTGTACAGGCCTTAGAATTCTTTACAAGCAAATGAAAGAGAGGTTATATGGATCTAATCGAGCCTAACTCAAGGGGAGTTCAACTCTAGTCAAAACTGCATGTCAGAGTGCTGATTCGCAACATGGAGAATGATATAAAAGACGTGGAGGTAGATAGACATCAATATCGAAATGCGCTCAAATGAAAAGATACTTCATCATTTTTGCAGCGATTGACATACTTTGCAAAGCAATGTATGAGAATGTGAGATTGCGCCCTAATTTTTCTTTCTAGGGCTTTTCTTGTATTTTGAGAAAATCACTGATGTAAAAAAAAGAATAGGAAAAGGAGAGGTGATTCAAATATAGCACTTTTGCTGTATTTATTTATTTATTTTTATTTTGCTCATGCATTTTGGCAACTAAAAGTTTCCTATTTCAATTTTGGTTATTGATTCATTGTGAATCAACTCAAGTTTATGTTCGCTGAAGGAAATTGAACCAATAAAACTTACGCCAATCTGATATATGCTAATCAATCAAAAGTTGCTTCCAATCCCTACGCATCATATTTCTGAGGAAATGGGATACTTTTCGAAACATCGAAAATTTTGTTCAATTTTTTCAGTGTATGTCCAACTCGAAACCCCATCAAATTCTCAAGTTTTTTTTTTTCTTAGGAACAAAAACATTTTCAATTTTATATTAATTAAGTGGTCAGGTTACGCTGCAGAATAAGGCAAGCCTTACTTTGCCTGCATAGAATAGAAGACAACCAAAGCATATATTACAGAAGCAAATTAATCAAAGATTGAACCTAAGACCAGTTCCAAGTCACTCTATTTGATTGTCATATAATTAGAGTTCGAAATTGTTTATTGAGCTTATATTTAAAAAAAAGATAAAAACATAAAAAAGACATTAACTTATATTATCGATCTGTGTTCATGTTGCATCATAAATTTGAGATTAGAATGCAATATTTCATTTAAATTGTTGAAATTATCACTCAATGCCATCTTTTTTTCTAAAGATAAAAACATTCGCAAATGCACGCCGATTTATACAAGTTATTTTCCAAGCCTCTTTTTTTTTTCTTTCTTTCTTTTTTCTTTTCTTATTTTATTGATCTTTTTTTATATTCAACTAGTTTGCTTAAGATTTTCTATTATTTAATTTAATTTAATTTTAAACATTTTATTTTTATATAAAAATTAAATAAGTTAAATTTTTAAATATAAATGAACCTGATAATTTAAAAATTTAAGATAAATACCAACTAACTTGCAAAATCAAAATTATTGTACTCATGAATCAACAATAGTGTATTTCAAAAATAAAAAATGTATCTAAAGTAATAACATATATATAGAGTACAACACCAATCTATCTAGAATTATCAGAAATATAGAAAATTATTAAAACTTTTTACTACAGAAGTCAAGATAGAAAAATAATGTACATACAGTACAAAATTAGTGTAACTCCTTTAAAATATTAACGTATATTCATATCAAACGTTATATCTCTGTGATTTCAAATTAGTGTACTTGTAGCTCAACATAAATGTACCTAAATGTTTGAATAATGTATATTCAATTAAAAAAAAATATCTAGATTAGTAATAATATTTATGATAGAAATATTTAGTATTAAAAATATTTATGATATAAATATTTATGAAAAATATTTATTAAAATAATACACCTATAATAATAACAATATTTATGATAGAAATATTTATTAAAAATATTTATAATAGAAATATTTCTTAAAAAATGTTTATTAAAAATATTTATGATAGAAGTATTTAGAAAAAAATATTTATTAAAAAAGATCTTAATAAAAATTTCGTATTTTGAATAAGGAAGGAAGCTTTCATAGAAAAAAAATTAGACATGAAATTCTATTGCAAGAAAACAAATTAGTCTTATGTGACTAAAAATAAAATGCAATAAATACTTGCATATTGAAGATAAAACTACAATGCAAAGTGGACACAGATTTAAGATATAAATTACCGATATTGAGATAGTGGATGACTATGCAATATGTATATCATGGACGTAGGTCTATATTACAACATGAACCTAGACTTGAATCAATATGTATCGTTTCATTTTAAGTCTCACATGTGCTATTTTTTTTTAACGAAAAAACAGAACAACATGTATATTGGTCTTGAACTGAATATACATAGTATTAACTGTATATATATTGATGTTAAATTACAAGTACATTAAAATCTACAAAATAGATGGTACATTATTTTTCACTAAGTATCTGATTGGATTGAGAGTTTATAAAGGGTTGAAAATGTTAATAATAAAATGTAATAGATGAGTTTGATTTGAAAAGAAAATGTGAAATTATATTTGTATTTGAGATGATAAGCATGAAAAAGAATTGTTTGAGTTTGAAACCTATGAAAACACCCCAATTTGGAGTGATCCAATATAGGGGTTGCAGTGGTTGCGATGGGTTTGAACGTGTTTAGTAAATCTTTGAAAACCATTTCATTTTATTGCAATACCTTCCATTCAAACATAAAAATCATTTTATAAACCATCTTACATTGCATTCATTTATAAATGTACGTATAGTTATACGTGTGATATAAATAAATGTATATATAATTATTAATCAATATATATAAATCACATGTATGACATTTAATAAAACAGTGCGTTTTGATCTAAGTATATGAAACATGAACTCGAGTCCATGATATAATTTACGATGAATATGGGCTTGGGCTGAATTTGTAATGGATAATGGCACCTATCTTAAACTTTATCTCTACCAATCAAAATATGATGTCTCAGTCTCGCCCGTGAAAACACCGACCTTTTTCTGCCCCGGCGTTTAGCTGAAAGCTTCCTCCGTTTTCACTCTCCGACGACACTATCTCCTCTACATGTACTATTTGATCTACGTTTTGGATCTGTAGAATCGCGTCTTCATCGAATTGAGTTCTCTTTCTATCTTTGTTATAAGTTGTTTTAATCATCTTCATGGTGATCATCTCAATTAGCAATTTTATAATTATTTGTGTGGGAAGTTTAGGTTTATTGTTACTTAAATTTTTAATCTCTCTTTAATATCTTCTACGTGTTGCTAAAAATTAGATTTTTTCTTTGTGTTAGATTCAATCTTGCAATTCCCGAATTTTTCAGTTTTTAGGTTTTGATTGAAGAGAAATTATGTCCTTATATACTTCTTTATGTAATGGCTTTAATTGTTGTGTTCTATGTTGTACGATGTTGAGTTCTGAGTGCTGTAGCAACAGTTATCATTCATGCTCTGGTTCTTCACTTTCCAGTATAAAATTGGTTTCGAGCATGGCCTTTGTCTAAGTTGATGGAAAAAACCATTGTTTGTCTAGGATCAAAATCTATTTAGAATAAATAAGCCTTTCGGTATTTGCATATTATTTCCCATTGATGCATTTTTTTTCTGTTCTTGTGTGCATGTGTAGGATAAGTTCTAGCTACTAGATACAAGATGTCTTCAGCACAAGATCCATTTTATATTGTGAAAGAGGAAATTCAAAGATCCGTAAGTTTATTTTCTTCTTAGTCGTCTATTTTGTGGCATGTCTTGAAATGTACCTAATAGCTCTATTTGTGGATATGCATAATTTGTTGTCAATTACTTTTCATTAGCGTGTAGACCATCTGAGGGTTATTCCGACGAAATTTGTGTACTGCATTGTTGCTATTATTTCAGATATTTGAATTTTTTTTTAGCTCATTAGATTTGCCAATTCTTAACTCAACTTTTCTGTTTTCCATTGATAATAGTAGTTACCTGCAATTTTTTTTTTGTATGATAGAATTGTCATTTACAAGAACACAGAAAATTGGGTAGAGAAAATGTTTCTGTTTTTACTGACAATGTATCTATTAAACTGCTTTGGGCTTTGATATCTATATACAAATTGTTTTTTTTTTTTTTTTTTTTTTTCTTATCATGATAAATGATGTGATAACTGCTATTGGTCTTTCATCTTTAGAGTGAAGATTTATTACGTACGACATTACCTTTTGAACTCTTGTATGTAATTATAAAAATGGAACATCTACACACCATTCTCACCCAGTACCCTCCCCCCTTCTTTGCCTTGCACAAAAGGGGAAAGAAAATCTATCTCTCTCTCATGCAGACCTTTGCATACTAATTTATATACTCTTCTGATAATTTTGCTGGTATGTTTCTATATTTGTTTTGCCTTTGTCTTTGCAGTTTATAGATTTCCTCTATTGGGCTGATTTTGGCTTCTTTTTTTGTTTTTATTAGATTGATAAGTTGCTCTCTACTTTTCATCAATGGGAACGGACCCTTTCTGATCCTGAAGACCAAATTCATCTTGCAAAGGAGCTGGTTACTGGTTGTGAAAGCATCGAGTGGCAGGTATAAGATACCGCCAATATTGTACTTGGAGCTTTTTCCTTCATTTTTTGTTGCAAATCAGTGACTGATTTCTTTGATTGGTTGGATTTATATTATCCCAAGTCGATTAACCTATTTTCTTAATGTTCCGTTTACCTACAAAAAACTCCAACAAACTGATATCATTACACTTGGCAACTCAGTTAGCATCTTGTACTTCGTATGATTTGTGTTTGTTTATTGGACAATTTAGTTCTGTCTGCAACTGCTGAGTACTTTCTTCATGATAGGAAGGTGGATGAGCTAGATAAAGCAATTTCTGTAGCTGCTAGAGATCCTTCTTGGTATGGGATTGGCGAAGTAGAGCTCGAAAAACGAAGGAGATGGACCAGCACTGCTCGTATTCAGGTATCTTTTCTGTTATTGTATTATATTGAAATGATTAAAGAAACATGTATGTATTCCCTTTTCTTGTCTCTTTTCTGATAGTGGCTTCCCTCATTTTTATTCACTAGTTGGGGGAACAAACTTTTTCTATGATTATGATTTCTTTGATAGTTTATCCTTCACATGGTTTTAGCTCTGTTATAAATTATAAATTTCAGAAAATGTAACACAACCTATGCTCTAGGCTTTGGTCTTTCTTTGTATGGATTTTCTCTTAATGATCACATCAATTTATCAGGTGGCCAACGTGAAGAAAGCAGTAGTAACCGGAAAAGAGGTGAATAGTAATGGGACTACTAGTGTGAATGGGATGCGCAGAGAGTTAATGAGGCTGCAAAATTCTCATCAGACAGATAAATCTAACCCTTACACTCAAGACAATGATGATTTTGTAGAGTCAGAATCAGATAGACAACTGCTTCTTATAAAGTATTCTTTTCCTCACGCTTGCATTCTTTTTTTTCCCCCTGTGTGCAAGTGCCTGAGTTGGTGCCTGCATATTTCAGCATTCACTTGTATCAATATGAGTTGTTTTTGAATGAGTTAGATGAAATAAAAAGTACATTGCAGTGTTTTGAAAACTGAATCGGGTTAGGTTTGTTGAGTTTTAGATATGGCATTGATCTTCTTTATGGTTTTTATTTCAAAATTTTTATTTAATTTGGGCTTCATCTTTCTTGAAGTGAACTCACATCCCTTTTTAGAAATTTTAATTGGCTAAATAGAACATTTGGCAAGTATTTCCAGATTGGTTTATAGATATAAACATATGATGCTAAGTTTTTCTTAAATTAGAAAACCAGGTTCTGAGGGAAAAATTGGTAGTTGAGTTGCTTTCTATCATGCCACAGTTACCTAGACTTGTTTGGCGCTGATTAAAATTCCAGTGCTAGGAAAGAAAAAACTGGTAAACTTTACACTTGTAGTTGTGTGTGCCCAAGGTCTACATCATCCTTTGTTGTCATGGACCAAAGCAAACCAAATTATAATTAATGAGATTTTGATTTGTGAATTTATTTGTTGAAATTAATGATGGCTTAACCTTTTGCGACATTGTTTCTTTTTATTTTTTTCAGTGTGTTGGCTTCTGCATGGTAGGGAACTTAAGGGTTAGTTAGTGTTATTCTTAGGATAGGTGTTAATAATTCCCATATCCTTGCTATTTTCCCTATAGTTGATACCTTTTGTGATTGTTGGCAATTGCAGGCAACAAGATGAGGAGTTGGATGAACTTAGTGCAAGTGTGGAGCGAATTGGAGGTGTTGGGCTTACTATACATGAAGAACTCCTTGCGCAGGTTGTGTTTTGTGGGTTGATGTTCTTTTAAAGTGTCTACCTCAGTCCATTTGACATGAACTTGCATAAAAATTAACTAGTTTTTAATAAAAAAAAAATTTCATGAGCTAAAACAATCTCAATTAACTGACACCATTTTGAAGAATTCAAGTACTAAAATGCAAACCATTTGGTGCGTCAGGAAAAGATTGTAGATGATTTGGGTAAGGAGATGGACAGTACATCAAATCGCCTGGATTTTGTTCAGGTGACTTCCACTCTGTAGTTTTGTGTCAAAGAATGTTCATCTTCTTTTCTTTTTTAAGATAACAAGAAGCATCTGCTTGTTCAATGCTTGCAGAAAAAAGTAGCTATGGTCATGAAGAAGACTGGTGCGAAAGGGCAGATCATGATGATCTTGTTTTTATTAGTTTTGTTCATCATTTTATTTGTTCTAGTCTTTTTTACCTAATTCATAAAATAACCAGCCACAGCCTGCGGTATTTTCAAAAGCACACGTGCAATGAGTAGTACAGAAGAATTTATTGACATGATTAAATCCCATTGAGTAAAGCCCAGACTAAAGTAAGATTCTGTTGTGGAAGGTTTTAATGTCTTTTAAACTTGACTGGCATTTGATGTTGGGCAGTCTTGAGTTATTAATAGCATGCAAGATTGATTTGTACAGTTATCTGCTTGTTTCTTCATTGAACCTATTTTTGTAATGTTCGTCGGGATCTAGATAAGTAGATATTTATGCCATTTTTACTCCCTCTTCTTTTTTTTTCTTCTCTTCTTTTCTTGACATATAATTTTTTTCTGTTTCTAATTACCTCATAATATTTAATCTTTTTTTCCCTCATTGTCACTGTTACGTTTCTTAGCTGTAACTAACTGCATTTGCTTACTGCTTGTATTTTCTCCAATCATCTCTATTTTTCTTGTGGATGAAAAATCTACATCAAATATCTTCTGATAGAAATTAAAGAATTTATTAAAATTTACCCCCAAAAAAAAAAAATTACTAATAAATTTCTTTTGTATTCTCCTTGTTCTGCAATTGAACTGCACCAAGTTTACCTTGTTCGAACTGCTTCCTTGAGGAAATTTGCTGAATTCTCTGTAATAAAATCTTAGTTGCACACTCTAATTTTTTTTCTTTTTGATAATGTCTGATTGTCATATTATATATCTCTGAGCTCAAGTGAGGTTTGCTTAAACCCTACCCGATAGCCACCTCTGACAACAGATTGCTTCTATTATATCTTTTCTGTTCCATCTCCCCACCCCCCCCCGGAGAAAAAAAAAAAATATATATATATATCATTATTTTAAACTTTTGGGGGTGCCAATCCTGAGCTGAGTTCAATTCAACTTTTAGTTAGGCTAGTCAATTTATGCTTTGTGAGGTTCAAAACAGATGGGTACTATAGTGTTCTATCGGACTATAGAATAGGGTCATAATTCTCCTAGTGATAGAGCTGATTCGCAGCAAGGCTTAATTAGAATTGTTGAAAATTTAGAGTGTCTTTGGCTGGTACAAGAGCATTCTTGTAGAATATGGAGGAAATTGGACAGGTGTTTAGTGAATGCATGGAAGAGCTTCGCTTACTTTAGTGGGGTAGATGAAGAGATTAAGGGCAGAATCCTTCAGTTGCTGCAATTCAAGGAATGGTCACTACCAGTGAAGTATCTAGGAGTCCTTTTGTTCTTTACTAGCTTTACCAACGTGCAATGTGAGAACCTGATTAATAAAATCAGTCAGAATTAGTCCATGGACAGTGAAACATCTCTTAAGCAAGAAAATTACAGTTGGTGAATATTGTTTTAAGAAGCGTGCAGGTGTATTGTCATATCATGTTTGTATTGCCAGTGGTAGTAGTGAATGAAATTGATAAAAGATGTAATAGCTTTTAATGGAAGGGTCATGCTGAATATATATATATATATATATATATATATATATATATAGTGGGCTTGCTGCATGAACTGAAGTATGCAAATTGAAAAAGGACGCCTGGGAGTGGAGGAGTTAATCCCTTGGAATAAAGCAGCCATCGGTAAGGAAATCTAGGACTTCCAAATCTTCTTTGTGAGCTACTTGGTCAATCCAGAATAGATCAAGGCGGACTAGTTTTAGTTGTTGAAGTTAATAAGTGATTTTAAAACGGTCTTACGGCTATCAATTGGGTAAAGGGAACCAAGTTTCTTTTCTGTTTGGCCCTTGAGCTCATGTTTATCACTTGTTAATAGATTTCCTCATCTATAGTTGATACAGAAGTTGAAAAAAACACTGAAGTTTGTGCTATATGAAGAGCAGGTAGGTGGCACTGTCCTGATCCTATTGATGATATGTCCTGAGGGTTTGGGAGTATGTTATTGCAAATCTTTTGGTTGATGAAAGTAAAGAAGACAGTATGACATGGAGCACAAAGGGAACAGGTACTTATTCTATAGCAAGAGCATGGGATGATTTGAGTACTTCCATCTTCTCTGGCATAGTTTTGTAGCCTGGTAGCATTGGGCAGTTAAAATGAGGCTAAAAAAAGGGTGGAATGATCAATGATGACCAATGTGTTTTTTGTAATAATAATCATCTAGAAACTAAAAGCCATCTCTAATTTTGATTGCATTTTTCTACTATTATTTTAGCAGCAGATTTTAAAGAATTGTGACATTCATAGCAGGAAAGCGAATGGAAAAACCTTGAAAAGCACAATGAAAAGAATATCTTAGATAGCTACGGTCTATTATTTGTGGCAAGCAAGGAATCCTAACCCGAAGAGTTATTTGGAAAAGGGCATCTCCAATTGTATTCGATTGGAATTATGAAGTCCAACTACTGTATATACTGTATAGAAGTGAGAATAGGTAATTTGATTCTTTTTTTTATTTAGCTCGTTATAAAGCATTGTTGTACTCCATTTTTTGGGCACTAGACTTTTTTTTTTTTCACCTCCAAAAAGAATTGAAGATCTGCAGGCTAAAAGAAAACATAAAAAAAACTTGCCAATCAATCTACATATTACAGCCAAAGATTTCTAATTCATATTTATTACATATCCAAACATGGCAAACTATACTTGCCATTCAGCCTACATATTATACAGCCAGATGCTGTAATAACAAAGGCAGAAAGCAAATAAAAATGGAATCAGTCATCAAATGGTTCGCACATTGCAATGAAAATGGAAACTTGCCATACAAATTGAGGCTTACAATCAAACAATACGTAAAACTTGAGACCTTCCATGTCTAAACTTTCGCCATTGGAACTACTTAATGACTTGAACTCTTTCCAAAACCTTCAAAAGCAGAGGGTAAGCTGTGAGGTGAGGAAAATGGCCTCGTGTTTTAAGTATCTTAACCTTAGCATGGCCACGAAACTATCTCTTCATGTAATAGGCAACAAATTTTGGAACTATGTAGTCTTTCTTGGACTGGATTATGGTACAAGGCACTACAACTTGTGGCAAAATGCTTCTTAGGTCACTTACACTGTTTTAGCAGCACTAAGTGCTATCTCAGGTTCCATTCTCCTTAAGCTGTCTTCAAACACTGATATTGCTTCTCTGTTGTTCACACCAACGGCTATTGGAGCAAAAGCTTGAACCCAACTTGAGAAATTATCATTTATATTTCTAAATATTGTGTTGATTTCTAATCTCTCAAAGCCCCCATCATATCCTTCAGCATTCGGGTACCTGAAAAATAAAGGCTTTAATTTCTCTAACTGACGAACCAACAAACAAGAGCTGATCTACATATTTGTGAAAGAGGAAGTTAATATAATACTAAATTTTTTAAAAGGAAACGTGGGAAATGAAAACATATGACATATTTTAGTGAAGGTCATCCTTAAAAAAGAGTAAAAAAAGAAAAAGAAAAACACATGCATACCGTGGAGAGAACGATGAGAGATCTTGGAGAGCCACCAAGTAAAATAAGGTGCTTGAAAGAGTTCTGGCCTTTGTATTGAAGCTAAGCAGGCAACCTTGGCTGACATGGAATGACCAATGTAGATGGTCTTCTTCACATGTAGCTGATCAAGTCTCGGGCATGCCCAGTGAAATTCGAGTATTTGTTTGGATCATAAAAGTTGGGTTTGACATTAGGTGAAAAAACCAGGTCAAAAACCACAACCTTGAAGTAGAATGCAAGATAGGGTATTAGAAAGTGCCATACGCTTTGGTCTTCCCCAAACCCAACAAGAGCTTCAGTGCCATTTCCGTATACCTTAGCGTTTAGAGCTTCTACAATACTTGCCCCTTGCTGGTCATAAAGGACATCCATGTCCTCCTCCTCAACAGCTCCCTCCAACAGATTTTTCCCTCCTTCTCTTCCTCCCCCTGCCCTCACCCATCTCCTCCTCTTTCTTCCATCTTGTTGCCCCCTGGGTCAAATAAATAAGACAGATTCTCTATAAAAAAAAAAAAAGAAGATACATGAAATATATGCAATATAAATTTATTGAGCTAAATATAACATTTTCCTTTTGAGAGAAAATTCCCAAGGATTATGTATATATGATGCTAATAGGTTTGTTCCTAACTTATTTATGGTCCTAGTGGTGCAAGCTTTACTGTATGTAATCAGTATATTACAAAAATTGTACCACAAAAGTCTATTAGTACGAGTAACGAATAAATGGGTAGCGTTATTATTAAAAAATTTTAATTTTTGGTGGTATTAGTATCGATTTAGTTTTCTAAAATCGTTTCCGTGATATTGGTATTATATCGCTCAATAAAACACTATATTTTTATTTAGGGATTATTGTTAAAAAATTTAAACTTTTGCATATTTTGATTATATCTAATTTTTTTTAAAATTTTGATAAATTCAATCAATTTTGTAAACTTGTTAATAATTATGATCAATTCAAAATTTTGATTAAAATTATATGACATGACCTATTATGTGTTGTCAATATAAAATTGAATTTTAAAACTAATGAGATCTACTAAATATATTTTTTTTAAATTCAATTTTATATGAACGATATGTCATAGTTTATGTTAAATTTTGATTAAAATTTCAAATTAGTGATAATTATATAATTTTTTACAAAATTAGCTAAATTTATTAAAATTACAAGAATTTAATATAATTGTAAAAACACGTAAAGATTTAAATTTTATTTTGACCAATAGTACGCCTTTATTTAGATATATAGAGTTTCTTTTTCTTATCTTTCTTAGCTATCTTTGGTGTTTCCTAAATCCCTTTGCAAACTTCTCTTAGGCTTTATTAATAATGGCCTGGCATCTCATCGAGGAAGAGAAGACGTGCATTTTATCGTGGGGGATCTTTGCTCTTTAAATTATTTTTTATATGACTTCAAAGACTAATAATTCTCAAAATAAAGAGATTGGGAAATCTTGTTCTCCCTCCTCATCACGTAAATCTCCATGCTTATTTGGTTTGAGAAAATCCTATTACATAGAAAATATTACAAGATTTATTATAAAAGGCCATGCAAATTTTTATAAGCAAAGAAATACGAATTTGGTTGTTTTTAAACGTTTTCATGAAGTTGATAAATGTCTGACACTAAATGGTGTTCCGTAATTTTATGTTTTCTGTATAAATTTCAAATTGTATGCTTAAAATTTCATCTTTTTCTTGGATTTGAGGCTGATTGATCATTTGGTTCCTTGATCAAACATATTAGTTAGTATGTTGTATCTTGTTAACCTATATTGCACAGAAATGAAAATGAAAAATGGCAAAATGTAGAGACGGAAACTGTGAATTGGTATTTATAAAAAATATAGGAAATGGAAATACTGGGAAAACGCGAAAATATTAAAAAATGTAAAGACAAACATATAATTATTAAAAATATAAGGAAATTTATAAATACTAATATTATATATAAATATTTAATAATATTATTTATTTCAAACATAATTTACTACCAATACATATTAAAAATAAAAAATTAAGAAAAATAACAAATCAAGTTGTCTAAAACAAAGAAAAATACATGTCTATAATTTCTTAATAAAAATTAATCCTAAATACTTTAAGAATTTCACAGTTTTTAAATTTTATTTTGATATTATTTTCGTATCTGGGAATTTAATAGATTTTTTTAATTTTTGCTTTAATATTATTTTCTTATTTAGAAATTTAATAAATTTTTTATTCTTAATTAGTTATAAATGCTTTCCCTTATTTTATTTTTTTTCATTTGGGAAACATATTTTCAATTCGAAACAAATTTTCAATTTTACTATATTACAAAAACGTGTCCGAAACATTTTCGAAAAATTTTTGTGCAGTTTGGAGATGAAATGTTTCCGAAATGGAGAAATGTTAGTCCAGTGAAGTTTTTGTATAACCTAGTTGTTAACTTGATTTGAATTTTATGTATAGAGTTAATATATTCTGTCTTGTTTGCAATTTGTGACTTCATGTCTTGTTAATTAATTCAACTTCTTATCAATTAGAGCTTAATCACTATTAATCAGTAGATAATATTTATTTAAGAAGTGAAGACAAAGAAAAATATTGCAATTTTCTAAGATTAATAATTATCTAAATCATAGTCCTCAGCTGATTTTTGTTTTGATAGGAAGTCAACTGAATGTAATACCGTAAGTAAATTAATGGTATTCATATTCGCCATTTTATGGTTGATGGTATAAATCAATACTAATATTTTATAATGAAAGTATCAATTTTTTCTAAGTATTAAAAAAAAAAGATTACATTGATGAGATCACATTTTCTTTTAAATAGTCTTATCGTAAAATATAAGTATCATTAAAAATTGATATATGAAAATATGGCGATATAAATTTCTTTCATATTCGATAATTGAAACGTGAAACCCAAAAAAGAAGGATACAAACTAAGAATAGAAATTCAGCTCTACTTTATTCAACTTAAAATGTTAATTTTAACTAGCTTCGATTGTTTATCAAACTCCAGTTCAAGTTCAAACATCATCTTAATAGCTTCTTGTTTGGTTAAGCTATATTGCTAACGTTTTTGAGGAAAATATGAATTTTATTGATGAAATTAATAAATTATAAAATTTAATTTATAAATATAATGACAACAATAATACATTAAAAATATCAAAATATAAAAAAACATATCCATAATATTATCCAATCCAATCAAAATGATTGAACACTTAAATTATAATTCACCAAAAAATA
>CATIWR010539726.1:0-24697 GCA_949677035.1 Omphalea diandra
TATATATATATATATATATATATATATATATATACAGTAATAAAATTTATTTTTTATATTATCATTGAGTCAATTGGGTCAAATCATGGGTTGACTCATTCAAGTTAATTTTGACTCGATTCATTGAGTTAATCCTTACCCAACCAAACCCAACCTAAAAATTTTTGGGTCATTTTGGGTTTAACCCAAGTTCAGGTCAAGTTCGAGTCAAGTTTTAAGATTAGGTCAAAACTGTTATCTCTACACGTGGCCCATTCTCTAGCACATGTTATTTAATATAGTGATTAGTCAGGATCTATTTAGTTTGATGAGTTTCCTTATGATCAATGGCAGATCAAGAAAAATTGGTTAATGGGGTTTTAACTCACATGTGAAAATGAAATTATATATTTAAACTCACAAACACACATATATAAAGTCTAAAATCAAATATTCATATTATTCTTTAAATATTACAAGTGTTCCCGACATGGTTTCATATTTTTATAATATTGTATGATTTTTTCATTTTCTAGGCTATCTAACACATCTTTCTCTATATAAGTAATCATATAATCCTTCAACCACTCATCTCTTATACGATTATGTAGCCGAGTTTTTATGATATTCAAGTTGAGAAACTCCTTTCCGCACTTGCAGTTGCAACTGGTAAAATCAAAGTTAACTTAAGAAGTTGATACACCAATAGATATACAATATGTTTTCTAGTATCTACTAATTTTTTAGTGAGATCACCAATCCCATTTACTTCTAAAAATTTACTATCTAAGCGCACATCAACTATATAATTCTCAAGGTTGATAATCAAGTGCCATCAACTCCATTAAGAAAACTCATTTTGATAAAACCGAGCAAGTTGAATCAATTTTGCTTACTAAAAGCAACAAATGACTCTCTAGTGTGCAAGCATGAACACAAAGTAAGAATAGCTCAATGTTTACCTCCGTGAATCGATTATTAAGATCTTAAAGCTATCTATCAATCACTTGATAAAATATTTCAACTTGAAAGTGATGTAAATTTGAAATTTATGTACCTTTACGCCTTGATCTCCCTTGAGGAACGAACATATCATTCATATTTGGAGTAACAATATTATGTGTTACACAAAATAAAGAAACTTTGTGAAGCAAAGTATTCCATCCATTATCTCTCATTACTGGTAGTTGTTGCTCGCACACTACAACTAATGTCATTGCATTTATAATATCTTGATCCTTCCTTTATAGTGCCTGCGATAAATCATTAATAATTCCTAATATATTTTTCATCAAATGCAAGCTAAAGACAAAATCAAGTGATTGTATAGAATTCAATAATGCTCATGCTTTAGCTCATTGCTTTGAAGTTAAACTATTGTCCTCTACAATTTCAAGCACATCAATGATAAAAGAAAACATATCAATCAATCAAAGTAATGAATTATAGTGTGAACTTCAATAAGTATCTCCTACTCTTTTCAAAGAAGTCTTTTGATCTAACCCACAATCAATAAAGATTTCATCATTCTCTATTACTTCCAAAATCATACTAATTTGTTTTTCTCGAAGAGCATCTCGACATTTGGATGAACCTCCCACCATATTTGATAAGTTAGTGACCAAAGTAAAAAGGAAAGCAATTTTTGCATGTTTCGTGGCAACATTTACAAGTGCCTATTGAAGTTGATGAGCAAACAATGAACATAAAAAGCACATCCATTCTCTCTCAAAATTAAACTTTTAAGGCCATTAAATTCACCTTGCTTGTTACTAGCTCCATCATAACGTTTCTCACATATTTTAGATAAACTTAATCCATGTTTAACAAATAAAGATTCCAATGTTGTTTTGAGTGAAAGAGTAGTTGTAGTAGAAACATGAACAAGACCAATAAAACGTTTAACAACATGTCCTTTCTTATTCACAAAACGTAAAACAACTGTCATTTGTTTTTTAACTGATATGTTTCTAGATTCATCAATCAATATAGAAAATAAATCATCTCTAAGTTCATCCTTAATAACACTAGTAGTCTCACTAGCAATTGTACTAACATTATCTTTTTGGATTTCAAGAGCAACTAGTTTCAAATTGCCACCAGTATTTTCAAACACTTTATTAAGAGATTCATTATGAGCAACAAGAAATCTTACTAGTTCATGAAAATCTCTTAGATTTAACGAAAGCTCAAATTCCCATGACCCCGTAAAACCAAACTTTAGTGTAAAAGAAATTGTACACAATCAATTACTATAATTAATTATGTTAACTTGATCGGACTGACGACTTATAACAACTTCAATATGTTGCTTTTGATTTAATAATGTTTGACATTTCATATAAGATTGAGTATGGATGCTATTAGGACCAACACCAACATTAGCTTGTAATCTTTTTTTCTTTTTCCAACTTGAAAATCCCTCAGTAATAAAAGAATCACCAGCTCCTTTCTCTCCAAACTCAAGTTTCATAAGATAACAACACAAATAAAAAATTGCATCTTTTGTTATGTTGTAATCTAACCAACTATCAAACTCATCAAACCAAGGAGGATTTAACCTATGAAAATTCTTATCAAACTGTGTTTGTGGAAACTTATGCTCTCGAAGCTGACAATGACCTTTTAGCAAACAAGCTCTTTGAATTTCATCTCGAACGTTACGATGATATGTTAAAATTGTTTATTATTGAACAGGATCTATTAGGAGATTTCTCATATCAACGTCTAGAAATTGATTCATCAAATGTGTTTATTTTTTTCCATCATCATTAACTGTTTGAGAGGAAGATGATTGATTGGATTGTAATTTTCTTCTCAAAAATTTATCCATCCTATAATGAAAATAAAAACAATATAATTATAATTAGAACATTAACAAATTCTTAATGTACAATATTTTGTCATTACATGTAATAGAAACATCTATAAGAAATCATATTAATATAATAATAAAAATAAATTTTAAATAATTAAATCGAAAAAAATTAAATAACTAACCTATTTAAGTTGGGAAAAAGAGAAGAAGATGTTGTGCAATAGAGAAAAGAAAAGAAATCGTTGTTGTTTTTGGATGATAGACAGTAAGTGACTATTGAACTCTTTATAAAAGTAAAATTTAGAGTTATTTTATTTAGATTAAAAAATAATGTAGTTATGATTTTGAGTTTTAATTTACGGCTTGAGACTTAAACGGGAAAACAATCACTTTTTTTTATTGGTTAGGGCAATACATGACTTGAGACTTTAAAGTGGTAACAATCGCTTTTTTTTATTAGGTAGGGCTTAAATTAGAATAGGAAGTGGGGACAAAGTAATTACAAATAAATAAATATATTAATATATAACCAATTACAAAAGGAAAAGTGTGGGCAATAGCCCCAGTTGCCCTTATGTACATTTGTCATTGCTCGTGATTTTAGAGGATGTAACTTTGACTGGTCCCTAAAAAAAAATAACTATAAATAAGGGGGAGGTGCAAAGATTTAGATTGTATAGGGGTATTTTAATATTTTAAATTCAATATGTTTTTGAAATATTGAATAATTGCTATGACTCCAAAAAAAATACATATTTAAGCAAATAAACAAAAAAAAAGTATGTTTTTTGTGCTTATATATATATATATATATATATATATATATATATGTGTGTGTGTGTGTGTGTAAAAATATACTTAATTTTATATCTTTGTACAAATAGGATTATTTGGAATAGAATTTTAATTTATGTATAACATAATAGGTATTCTAAAAAATATATAAAAATTCTATTACAAACAAAAAAAATTTTCTCCCCAATAATGGAAATAGATTTTTTTTTTCTTTGTTTTCTATGCATCTCATTTTGTGTGTATATATATAACATGTTTGTTAACAATTTCTCTTCATAAAATAACTATAAATAAATAAATGAATATTGTACAATGAGCACTAGATTCAACATCAACAAGAGTTGAATTAGTTGATGGTGAGGTGACAATTAACATATTGATGAGAGAAATTATTATTACTATTATTATTGACATTGATGAGAGAAATTATTATTACTATTATTATTGACGGACCTTGATCACCAAGCTGATATAATGTCCCTACAAAATAGAGTAAATGTGAGCTATTAGTTGTGAGTATCACAACCACTCCGATACACAAGTTAGAATTTGTGTGAAGAGAAAACTTGTTTATGAAGAAAACTTTGAAACTTGAAGGTAAGTGAAAGATATTGAAGAAAGCCTTAGTAAAAACCCTAAACTTGGTTCCACTATAGAAAATATTGAGAATACATATACCTTATTTCTTCTAGATTCTTCTTATTCAAGCCAAAATAGTAGTTGTTACTATGTTCGCATTATCTTGAAATATTTGAAAACAAATCCATCTTGAAACTGCATGACTCCCAAACATTAAATATCCTTATCTTTTTATTGATATCTGAATAGTCTAATCATTGAGTTGTTTAACGTTCAATCTTCGCGCGAGTCATTCAACTGTTTGATCCTAAAGGGTTCATTTGTAAATCGTTCATAGTGTAAATGTCCATCCATAAGGTCTTTGGTTATGTGAGAGTTGTCAATAGTTCCACTCTAAATGGTTATACTTCTAACATTGATGTTAGTGAAGCTTTCTGATTTAGGTCTCTTTTTCCAAAAGAGCAGATAACTCTAGATGTTTTATATAATTGCGCCTATTGGTTGCCCTAAAGACTCCTCATTTTTCACCTCTTCATTTTTCACACCAATAATTACCTCCTTAATGCATAAATCTCGAGGCAAATGATTGGCTCTTCATAATTATTATTGACTCGATGTTTTTTTCTTAGTATATAAGGAGTGAAAAATCTATCATTTTTACCTTTTGTTGGTCCTTTAGACTTTTGCTGCTAAAATCCCTTTTCGTTTTTTACCTTTCACTACTTTCTCAATCTTTTGCTTCTTTATATCTGCATTTTTAGGTAGTACTTTTTATTTCATATTTGTGTTGTATATCACTTTTTCTTTTTGTTCTCAGGGATTATGGGGGAATCTATCAAGCAAGTTGTAGGTAAGCTGAGAAGCTTTCAGAGTACTATTAAGAAGGGGGATTTGGAGCAACTTTGAGATACCTTCTAGATACCAAAAGAGTACGAATTGGCCCTTGCCTTTCTAACTATAGGGTTCCAGATCCCACCGATGTGAAAACCATAGTTGTTTAAAAGGAGCAGCGGGAGGTCGGCCTCCAATTTCCTTTACACCTTATTCTTTTGAGGTTATCCATCCCTCTTATGCAACTTCATCCTAATGCAATTCAGATCCTGTATAGTTTTATTGAGATTTACCATGTGAAGGGATTAGTCTTATCCAACCCTTACCTTCAACACCTTTACATTCTTACCTGATGTTCCATCGAACCATTTTTGTCCCTCATTACTAAGGCAAAAAATAAATTATGTTTTGCCTTCCTTCATCATTGAAGGATTGGTTAAATAAATTCTTTTTCATTAAACACCTTTTGACCATGAGAAATCTTCCCCAAGCTTTCGTAGAAAAATTATTCTTGCCTTCTCTTCCCTTAAGCAATGAGGACCATAACAAATTATTTGACATCGCCATAAAAGGTTTTAAGGTTCAACCATTATGGAAGAAGTATGTAAGATGGTTCATTTGGAACTGTACCCTCTAAACTAATCTTGTGATGGTTGGTATAAAAGTGGTAAGCGACAGTGGTCTGATGGTCTGAAGAAGTATGTAAGATGGTTCAACCTTTTTTGGGATCAGTTGAAAGACTTGTGGGAAGATTGGAGAGCAGTGTTGGTCTGAAGAGGTATTCCCTCTAAACTAATCCTAAAGAAGAAGAAGAAGAAGAAAGGTATATGTAGCCCTTACTGTGCTTTTGCACACCTTACTAATGTCTACTAAATATTTTATTGTGCAGATGAGATGGAGTTCTTAGAACAATGTCCACGTAGACCTTAATAATGACTAGGAGATCCTCACTGATTTGCCTTCTATCGATCAAGGAGGAGATAAAGGAAATGGCAAACATGTCGAGGAGAACACCAAACAAGCTGAAGGGAATGACGAACATGTGTCCCTCCTAAAACTTTACTAGAAAGTATGGTCCAAACCTATGAATTTCTTTTCCTATCAGTAAGACGCCCCATTTACCCCTTCTAACAATATAAAGGGTAAGGGAAAAGGAGAAGAGAAAGGAAAGAAGAGGAGGAAGAGGCACTTTCAGTTGGTTGACGAAATGATAATCGAGATGAGAAAAAGGGTCAATAGAGAATAGAAGCTTTGCAAGCCTGAGGGAAGAATACCTAAACTTTAAGGTGTAATTAAAGGCAGAAGTAGCACAATTTAAAATCTTGTTATTTGCGATAAGTTTTGGGACTTTGTTGATCTCTAGCCTAATAGACAAGATTGGGTAGAACTCTCTTCTATTGACTTAGAGTGTTTTGATGTCATGCACATGTTGAAGGGCATTTAGGAGTTGAAGGAAAGTCAGAAAAAAAGATCTGAAGCTAAGGTGTCTTTTTTTATAAGTACCTTTATGTTTTTTTTACTTCTTTACAAGCCCTAAGGGAAGAATTTCCAAACTCTAAGGCGTGATTAGAGGTAAATTTGAGTAGCAGAGTATAGAATCTTATTGTTTACGATATGTTTTAGGACTTTGTTGATCTCTAGCCTAATAAACAAGATTGGGTAGAACTCCCTTCAATTGACCTAGAGCATACTGATGTCATGCACATTTAAAGGACATTTAAGAGCCAAAAGAAAGTTGGAGAAGAAGATCAGAAGCTGAGCGATCTTTTTCTATAAGTACCTTTGCGTTATTTTTACTTCTTTACTTTTCCCTTTTTGAGTTATAATATTATTACCTAAAATAGCCTATAGATAAGAAAATAAAGAAGCCCAAAAAGAGGCCAAGAATAAGGTAAAAACAGTTGAAAGGAAAATGAAAGATATGGTTAAACACCATAGCATCAAGCTTAATAAGATGCGGCTTTCTTGTGGTGAAGAAATAAAGAAGCAAGGGATCTCCTAGGTTCATTTGTAGAAGGATTTAAAGAAAAAGAATAATCAAGTTTAGATTGGCTACAAAGTAATACGTCTTCACGAGTGCCTAGATGTTGTAGTATCTCTTAGTAGTGTAAGGGAGGCAAAGATATTTAGCCTATGTTTGTTAGTTCTAATGGTTAAGAGTTCGAAAGATCCTAGATATGGGTCATCTTAAGATTGACTTGTTTAGAATGAAATTAATTGAGTTCAAAAATGTATGAGGCTTATACTATGTGTTATAAAAGAAATAACGATAGGGTATTTGCCTTTAAACTTCATACCTCATCATCAAATATCTAGTTAACCAGTACACCAAGATGATTTGGGTGATCAAAGCCCTTCTAGATCTTTATAGCCCGCCACCCTAAATGAGTTTATGATTGATGAGACATTAAACTTTAAAGTGAGTCTATCATAATGTGAAGTTCTAGTATCTCCTCTTAGACTTAAAGAAATTCTTCCTCTATTATTGAGTCTGAATAGGGTGTTTATGGTGTCAACGAGAATGAGCTAGAACCCTTCAGTGGCGTTCATCCATTCTTCATTCAGTGTTTCCCTTTTGGGCCTTTTTTCTTTATCATCATTAACGAACTTTCAAAAAGCTCTAATCTATATCAATCTCTTGACCTCCTTTTTAAGATCCCAATATTGTTCAGTGTTATATCCATGGTCTTTATGGAACCTACAATACAAAGATTTGCCCCTATTAGCCACCCTATCGGGGTTCAGCCTATGATGGTATTTAATGCTAACTCCATTTTCTTTTATCCAAAGAATAATATTACATCTAGTCTCATTAAGAGGTGTGAACTGTGGATCTTTGTCGCTCTTTATCTTATTAGATTGAGGAGTATAATGTTGAAGTGTTCAGCGCTAAGAACTATATGTTCTCTTATCTTGGGCCTTCTTTTGGCTCCACCGATCACTATTCTTATATTCCTCTCTTTTTCCCTCATCTAATTCAATATATATCTGGGCTATAGTGATCAACTAAAGTATAAGTCGACGATTTTTATGTGGAGTTTGCCTTTCAGTCTTTTGAATATTGTCCCACTTCTTATGGCTTCCACAATTGTCTTCACATTAATGGTTTCAATCTTCATAGCCATTTTGTTAAATCAAATTGATGTACTCTTAAAAGGTTTAGCCTTCTTGTTGCCTGCAAAATTATAAGGAACTAGTCTTTCATTTACGAGGGATGTTAATAGCAAACCAGGTAAGGAAGGCTTCCTCTATCTCCTTAAAGGAATGGATTAAGCTAGCAGGTAGCTGAAGAAACCAACTCTATGTTGTCTCTGTTAGGGTAGTAGCAAAAAATTTATAGAGGATAGCGTCAAAGATGTCATTGAGTAACATTATTGTTCGAAAAGTGAAAAGGTGTGTTTGGGGATCGCTTAAGCCATTATATGTCTATAGCATTGGGAGCTTCCATTTGGCTGAGAATTTTTCTTCAATGATTTCCTAAATAACAGGTGAGACCTCAAGATATTTCTTGATAGAACCTAGTTGACCTTTTAAGTGTACATCCTACAAGTCAACCTCTTCTTGTAAGTTAGTTCCCTTTCGTCGTCAACCTATGCTTCAACTCTATTATCTTGTTGTGTAGTTCTAAATGTTAGAGGATTTACTAGGGGAAAAGGTCCATTAGTTGGATTTTCCTCATGAAGCTGAAGATTCATGGTTGTTAAGTCAATGTTCAGGGCCCTAGTTATATGTGCATTAAAGGAATCTAAGGTTGCCTTTTATAATCCTTGTGAGGCTTCCAGGAACTAGGTTAGGGTATTATTGGCAGTAGTGTTGGCAGTATTGACAACCGAATTAGTTGTGTTTTCTGAGGGTGTGCTATTAAGGGAAGAGTTTTCTTCTTCCTACGAGATATGAGGTAGATTTTTGAAGTGGTTGGCCATTTTCAGTTTATGATTAAGGGATGTGTTCTAAAAGAAAAGTAGTTATAGCAATGAATGTGGGAACTTGAAGAGGTATTAGTAGTGATTCCCATAGACGGCGCCAATTAATGGCTCTTGATCACTAAGCTGGTATAATGTCCCTACAAAATAAAGAAAACATGAGTTATGGGGTTATGAATATCACAGTTACTTTAATACTTAAGTTAGAATTTGTGTGTAGAGAAAACTTGTTTATGAAGAAAGCTTTGAATCTTGAAGGTGATTGAAATATATAAAAGAAAGTCTTAGTAAAAACCCTAAAAAAAACTTGGCTCTATTATAGAAAATAGAAAGAATATATATGTTAATTTTTTTGGATTCTTTTTATTTAAGTCAAAATAGTAGTAGTTATCTATATCGACATTATCCTTAAATATCTGAAAATAAATCCATTTTGTAACCGTCTGACTCTCAAACATTAAATAATTTTGTCCTCTTGCGGGTTTTCGAACAGTCTAGCCTTTTGATTGTTTAATGTTCGATCTTCATAGTTGTTCAACTGTTCGATCTTGAAAGGTTCATTTGTACACCAAAGGGCATATGTCCACCCATAAGGTGTTTGGTTATGCAAGAGGTATCCGTTGTTATTATTGTTATTATTATAAGTATTTTGCATAATTTATAGTTTTTTTATTTTGGTTCTTTATTTATAACTCAAATTTGAATTCAATATCTTATAATTTTGTAGATAAAAGTTGAATATTTATGTATAGAATAGCACAAAAATTTTTATCAAAGAAAATATATATTTATTAAGGATGATTCAACAATTTCTATAATAAGACTCAAAATAATTAAAGAACACATAAAGTTAATAAAATTATATCTAAAGGACATAAATTTATTATATATGATATCTAAATCTATAGATTTATTCATATCTAAATTTATTTTTAAAAATAAAAAAGAAAAAAGTCTATCATCAACTAAAAATATAATTAATGACTGCATAAACTGATAAAAAAAAAAGAAAAAATAAAGAAAAAATGTGAAAGAGAAGAGAGGAGATATGTAGAGTTTTGAAAATCACAATTAATGTTACATATCTTATGATTTTGTTTTGCTTATACAATATGAAAATGATGTGAAATCTATAAAATAATTAAATTTTTTTTTGCTTCATATTCTAGGAAATTGTTCTTTTGATATCTATTTCATTATTTATTTTTGTTAATTAAAAACTTGAGATATATAGAATACTTAATTCAATAAATTGAAAGATATAATTTCTTTTTTTATTTGAAGAAAAGTTCTTTCCAATCAAAATTTCACAATTATAGCACAAAAAGAAATGGAAAATAAGTATGATGACATGTAATGCCTAATTCATCAAATAAAACAAGAGGATTTGATTAATGATTATAATAAAATCAAAAGAATTACCAAATAATTATGAATATATACTATTCACATTCAAAGTGCGTGCAATGAAAAATTAATAATATCTTTCACATATATTTTATTATTATGCTTAATTATCTCAAAGCACTCAGTCCTTTAATTTCATATAGTGCACAATATTAGTAAAAATTTTGATTTTTTCATCATAGGTCATATTCACTATCATACATTTCAAAGAAGAGATTTAATAACATTTTGAACTTGTTATTCATTTCTAAGTTTTAATACCTGACTGAATTTAGTTTCATAATAATATTTGGCATATTCCTTAAATATTATTTTATGCACTTATTAGGGACATTCTTATAATTATCAAATTTGAAGGTTACTTGTCTAAGTTTGGAGACCACTGTTCCTCCAAACTTCTGTCTCATGGCAACCCACATAACATGACAATCTAATACCATTAATACTCATAAATCAAGTCATCATTCATAGAACTGAACAGGATTCTCCATCCCATAGACTATTCTTCTTCTAGGCATTATACATAGCCATGTTGCGTGTAAACTATGCATTATTGGTAGTGCCCTTAATAGAAAGAGGCTCATCCATAATAGTGTTGATTGCCTCCAAAGCCTCTTGATCCTCTAGGATATAGTGTATTTTTAGCTATCAAATGTTATAATTGTCTCTATTCAATTTATTTTTATCATCTTTATTAAGGTCAGCATGATACTATTATTTGAATTCTTTGTTAATCACAAACTACAAAAAGATTTCAAACACATTGTCTACTTACGTTCATTATGCACATCTAATTATTACAATTTTAAATTAAATTATAAAAAAATCTTTCATATGGCAAAGATTCAAAAGTGCACAGTTCTTAATCATCACTTATATTTAAATATTAAATTTTCAATAACTTAGTTTAAATGATACCAATTTAATTTTAGATAATGATTCATTTGAATCTTTGCCAATCTTGAAATATCTAATTATGAAGTAACACAATAATTTGAAATATAATATATTTCATTTTTTTATCAGGAAATATAATATATTTCAAAAAAATATAATATGTTTATAACATATTAACATATTATCTCAAAACAATAACAGAATATAAAATCTTATAATTAGAACTTATGATACAATATTAAGAAGTAATTTTACAAAGGGTATATTGTTCATCATTAGAAAATATTTGAGACATAAAACATAGTTTTCTAATTTATATATAATTTTCTATAATTTTTCACGTGAAAATCAATTTAAAATTAAATTTTTGTAATTTCAGTAAAAGATTTAGTTTTCTCCTACCGGACCTCTACTCCCTAAAACATATCCTTTAAAAATTATTTCGTATCTTTCAGAATTTATTTTTTGTCAAAAATATTTTTTAATTAAATTTTTTCCTAAATAAACGAAAGTTAATATATAGTAGAAAATAAAAATTTTAGAATATGGAGTCCAATGGCAAAGGTGGAGTTGATGTTCAGGAAGCTGTATCTGAAGATTTTAGTCACTGTATTATGAATGCTAGTTTGCTGGAATTGAATTGTAGGGAGTTGTTATTTTACATGGACTAATAATCAGATTGATGACAAGAGAATATGGAGGAAACTGGATAGGGTATTTGTGAATGAACAATGGGTGAAGTTATATGGGTTGTCTGATTATGAAGCTCTCAACGCTAGATCATTCTCCACTCAAAGTCAGTATTAGAGAGTCGGAAAGAATGAAACATGTTTCTTTTCGGTTCTTTAATGTGTGGACTGAGCATGAACATTTTCTTAACATTGTTCAGCATGGCTGGAATAGACTAATTAATTGTTGTAAGAGGTATCAAGTGGTGCAAAAGCTGAGATTGTTGAAAAGAGATTTGAGATTATTGAATAAGCAGCACTTTCATGATATTTGCAAGCGAGTAAATGAGTTTAGAGCCTTGGTTGATGGTATCCAGGAGAGTTTGCAGAACGATCCTTTGAATTCTATTTTGATGGAAGGAGAGCGGGCATATGTGATTGAGTTTAGAAAGCTGTTGCGATGGGAGGAGACTATTTTAACACAAAAGTTTCGTAATGGGTGGTTTCAATTAGGTGATGCTAATACCAAATTTTTCCATCAATCTGTCAAAAAATACCAAGTTAGAAATAAGATTTCCAATTTGAGATTAGAATCAGGTGTTGTAACTTTAGATCAGTCTGAAATTAAGGATGCAATGATTCAGTTTTATAAGAAGCTGTTAGATACCAATTGTATGCAAAGAATACATGCTGATAGGGAAGTGTTTTTAAAAGGTCCTCTTCTTTCTTCTGAACGGATGATGAAATTAAGCGGGTTATTTTTCCATCAGTAGTGACAGTGCTCCTGGTCCAGATGGGTATGGAAGCTTATTTTTCAAGAAGAGCTGGAATGTTATTGGTAAGGACGTGTGTGTAGCAATAAAGGAGTTTTTGTGATTCTGGGAAAATGTTGAAACAAATTAATTGTACGGCCATCTCTGTCATTCCCAAGGCAGCGAATCCAGATGGTTTGGGTGATTTTAGGCCTATATCTTGTTGTAATACTTTATGTAAATGTATTACCAAGATTATAGCAGTTAGATTACAGCAGTGCCTACCTGAGCTTGTTGATCCTGCGCAACGTGCTTTTATGTCTGGGAGAAAATTTCTAATAATATTTTGCTTGCACATGAGTTAGTTTTCAATTATCATCGCAGACATGGGCCTCCAAATTGTGCTTTAAAGATTCATTTGCGGAAGGCTTATGACACAATTCAGTGAGACTTTATTGAAGAGGTGTTGTTGGGGCTGCATTTTTCGATAAAATTTGTGGATTGGCTGATGTGTTGTATACGAACTTCTAGCTTTTCTGTGGTCGTTAATGGCTGTTTGGAAGGTTTTACCCGAGGGGCAAGAGGCATTCGACAAGGTGATCCAATGTCACCTTTGATTGTGTCCTAGTGATGGAACATCTATCAAGATTTCTTGCAGGTTTGGATGAAGGTGACTTTAAATTTCATTCTGGGTGTAAGGAATTGAGGCTTGAGCATCTCTGTTTTTGTAGATGATTGATTTCTTTTTTGTAAGGGGGAAGAAAATTTTGTAAAACCGTTGATACTAGTTTTAGAGATGTTTTATAAGGTGTCTGGGTTGCAAGTTAATTCTGCTGAGAGTTGCATTTCTTTTAATGGCGTTCCTGAATAAATTAAAGATGTTTTATTAAAACAAGAAAAAACTTGCTATTAGATATTTGGGGGTGCCTTTTATTTCGGGACAGCTTAAGGCTAATGATTGTAAGCCTTTGGCTGACAAAATTATTGCTCGAGTGTCAATATGGACTACTAAATTTTTGTCTTATGCTGGGAGGCTTCAGTTATTAAAGGCTGTATTATTTAGTGTCCAGGTATTCTGGTGCTCTGTTTTTATTTTGCCAAAATCTGTGTTAAAGAACATTGAGCAAATTCGCCACAATTTTCTATGGAAAGGTTCGCTTGAAGGTAATAATCGTGCTCCTATTGCTTGGAATGTGGTTTGTAGACCTAAAGCTGCAGGTGGACCTGGAGTTAAAGATTTGTGGAATAAAGCTGCAGTTTTGAAGCATGTGTGGGAATTAATTGGTATTAAGTGTTCTTTATGGGCTAAATGGATTTGCTGGAATAGGTTTCGTAGACTTAGTTTTTGGGGTATTACTAAACGTTTGTCTGCTATTTGGGTTTGTAGACATTTGCTCAAAATGAAAGATAATGTTGAGCAGTGTTTTGAATACAAGGTAGGGGATGGTAAGTCTACATCATCATTCTGGTTTGATCCTTGGATTGAAGGCCAATCTTTAATTGATAGATTTCCAGGTATTTCCATTCAAGATGCTGTTATTCCTAGGAATGCTTTGGTGGCAGATGTGTGGAGAAGAGGGAGATGGGTTTTGCCAGATACTAATTGATGATGTTACCCTATAAGCTTGGAAATTCTTAAGTTCTAAGTGCAAAATTAGTCCTAAAAATGTTGATAAGTTGAGATGGGAACATACGACAAATGGTACGTCTACTATTCATTCAATTTGGAATTTTTTCGCAGTTAGAATATGTTACTATTAGTTGGAGGAAGCTAGTTTGGGGAGGTCCCATCATTCCTCGACATAATTTTGTTTTGTGGATGGCAATTCAGGGCAGATTACATACAAAGAGCAGATTGTTTAAATTAAATGGCAAGTGATCCAAGATAAGAGAAACCATTAAGCATTTGTTTTTTTCTTGTTCTGAAATTCTTTGGTTTAGTAAACTCTGTGGAGGTAAAAGCACTCTTAGTAAGTTGAGAAGTGCTTATGCTAAATGGAGAGAGATTATATCATCTTTCAACAGGACAACTTCAGATATTAAGCACAGCATAGTGGCCAAACCTGTTGTTCCTGCCTCCAACCAAGCACAGTCGCCCATCACCTCTTTACCCATTGCTATCGCAACCCCTCACCATCGCAGCTCAAATGCTAGCGCTACCTCCATCAGTCGTTGCCTTTATATAACAGGTTAGTTTTGTAATTTTCATAGTTAGATTTTTTTTTTTTTTGTTAGGATTTAGATTTAATTTTTAATTTGTTAGTTATAAAGAAAAAGATTTATTTGAGTTGGTTTAGATTTAACATTTTAAGAATATATTTTGTATGTTTTTTAATTTATTTGTTGGTTAGGTTTGAGTTTTGTGCAATTTTAGGATTTATTTTTAATTTGTTATAATGATTTTGAGTTAATATAGATTTAAATTTTAATAAATTATTTTTTGTATTTTCTTTAATTTTATTGTTAGTTAGGCTTGATCATTGTGCAATTTTAGGATTGATTTCTAATTTGTTAGTAAGAACATAACGATTTTTTAGTTAATTTAGGTTTAAAAGTTTCAAAATATTTTATATATTGTTGAATTATTTTGTTAATTAGGTTTGATTTTTATGAAATTTTATTTAAATTATGTTTGGTATGTTATAGGTCAATATTAGTTAAGTATATTTTGATCTATTATGTTAGGTATATTTAAATACAATATTAATTAATCAAATTATGAAGAATAATTAGATTTATTAAATAGGTGTATTTTGTATATATTACATTACATGCGTTATTTAAGTTAGGTTAAATATGATTTTAAATTAGTTAAATATAAAATTTAACACTAAAACATTATAATTTATATTAGGTTAAATTTACTTCAAATAACTATATGTAAGTTATTTTAGTTTGAACATATTAACTTAAATGTACTTTAATTATATAGTAATTTACTATATTATGTAAAATATAATAATCAGATGACATTAAAAACTAAACTATATTTTGTGATAATGTTATTATGTGAATGATTTATAAGTGTTTTTTTCATGTAGAAATGTGATATATTTAGTTATGGTATGGGAGATGTTATTGAAGTATTTTGTGTGTTTCGATTATTATTTGTATATTTTTTGTTTTCACGCATGAACGTTGTGATACATAAGGATGTTTTCGAAGTGTTTTATTATATTGTTGTATTTTAACTTATTAGGCAGTTGGATGAGTCTTGATTATACTGAAATTTTGTCCAAATTAGATATTGAATACAAAAATAATCAAATATCATTCATATTTAAGTCTTAAAAACCCATTAAGTGAACTTCTCAAAGTAATACTAAGAGTTCATTGAGTTATCCTAAAAGACAATTTATAAATGTTCATTGAGTTATCCTAAGTGAACTTCTTCAAATTCATATTGGAATATGTGTGAATTTAATTAATGTACTCTAACATTATATGAATTCGTATTTATTCCATGTCATAAATTTGGAGAACTATAGGAGATATTGTTAAAATTTCATGTATATTCATAAATAGTGTCCATTAAGGTTGATTATAATGTATTTATGAATGGAATATATGTATACAAATTTATAAATAGTACAAATTTCTATATAATTTTAAGAAGAATTTAATAACTAATATCAACGGAAAAATAACACAATTGTGCTTATAAGATATAAATAAGTAATAATCTATCTTAAGTACTCATTTGTCTAGGAGATTGAAAATTTTGTTCAATTTGCATGAATTTTGTTCGATTTATATATAGTTAAATGACATGTATAGATGGATTGAAGATTAAATGTCTTTGTTTCAAGTGTAAGAATAAAAAATACCTTGATATCAATAAAGTGAAATTGCATCTTGTGAGGAAGTGATTTATTTTAGACTATTACATATGGACTTGGAATGGTGAACCATTGATGCAATTAGGCTTTGAAGATCAACAATGTTATGACATTATAAAATTGGGTAAAAAAACACTAATATGTACTGGCAAATGGTACTTGATGCTATTGGACTAGATTTTACATTAGGGATCATAGAAGAACTCTCAAATCATTATGCACAAAGATTCTATAAAATGCCTAGTAGAATCAATGAATAATTTTATGAAAGATGTAAGAAACATTTATAGTTATCGACAACTACTCAACATCGGCATATTAAGTCTAAGCACCATTTGTCCGAGAGATATTATGATAATATAATGTAATTCTTGTGTGATGGATTACCTATAGATCAAATGATAGTTAATATTTTTTACAATATTGAGAAGTTAGTGCAGAGGATAGGATTACATATACAGAAGATCGACTATTACAAGTATGGTAATATGATATATTAGGGCATTGATGGTGACAAGACAAAATGCAAAATTTTATAATCAACCTAAATATAAGAGGTTAGTTAGAAAAAAAATAAAAACATTCCATTCAAGTGTATAAATTATTTTCCTTCGACTTTGAGGCTACTACAACTTTATGCGTCAGAAACAACAGCAAGACATGAGATGGCATAAGAAGCATCGTCAATAAGATGGCATTATATGTCATCCATCTAATTTTAATGGAAGAAAGTCTCCAATGAGACCAAGGGTTTTAATTAGGACGAGTTTCATGTAATAAAATTAACTCTTGTGTGGTTGTACCATTGTATATGTACGAAAAAAAAAATAGTTGTTCTATTTTGCGTATATAATAGTTTAGGTATTTCGTGCACTCATATTATTGATTTCGAAAATATTTTATTTGGAATGAGGCAATTGAGGCTATGGTCATAACAGTTTGGAACCAAAATGTTGTTGATCACTGCAGTGACATATATCTCAACTTATCTCAAACTCTTGTGAGGTTGTACCATTGCATATGTACGAGAAAAAAAAATAGTTGTTCTATTTTGCGTATATAATAGTTTAGGTATTTCGTGCACTCATATTATTGATTTCGAAAATATTTTATTTGGAATGAGGCAATTGTGGCTATGGTCATAATAGTTTGGAACCAAGAAGTTGTTGATCACTGTAGTGACATATTGGCTAAACCTCTCAACTTATCTCAAAGTGACAATAAATGATAAAATGATAAAATGAACTTTTTCATCAAATTTATTCTTGAACTTATATTATTTTATCATAAAAATCATTTTTCATCAAAATTACCTCAAATCTTATATTATTTCATCATAAAAATCCAAAATACGAGCTGAGAAAAATGTGTGTTATAAACATAATTTAAGAGAATCGAACTCGGATATACTTCAATAAAAATACAACTTTGCCTAAATTTTTAAATCCTTAAATCCCTAAATCCTAACACAGTTTTACTTTGACAATAAAATTTTATTAATTGAAGAACGAGAAAGAGCAATATCTTTTTGGAGTAATAATTTTATTCGTTCATCCAATTGCAACAAATATAGAAATAAATAAATTAAATAAAAGTATAATAGTGTGCAAAAGTACTGTTAAGAATTTTTATTTTATAATTTAAAAATTATATTTTTAAAAAAATAATTTAAAAATAATAAAAAAATAAAATATTTGTCTTGTAAAAAATTATCGTATGGCAAGGAGTTCTCACAAAAGTAAAACCAGAAGGAAAATTCTCCTCATTAGGAGGGTAGGATAAATGATGAGAGATAATGTTTGCCTCACCCATTTATTTTTCCTAAGTTAGTGCTCTTTTCAACCAACATTTTATATTCTTATGACGAAATAAACAAAATAATAGAGTAATTTTAACGAAAATGACTTTTATGATAAAATAATATAAGATCCAAGATAATTTTGACAAAATAATATAAATTCAAAAGTAAATTTGATGAAATAATATAAATTTAAGAGTAAATTTAAAGAAATAATTCATTTTATTATTTATTATCACTTTCAAATATGTTCAAAATTTTATTTGGTACAGTGACATTATAGGCGTGAGGTTGAGGAAACATCTTTCTTTGCACATGTGACATAAAAGCACTGAAAAGTTTTATGCATCCTCAAAGTTTAGAAAGTGGTCAAAGACGTACTCAAGAAATTATCACAGCACATCTTCGAGAAGCTTGCACTGGAGGATCCGTCACACATTTCAAGTATGTAAGACATTTTGTTAATATTCTAAACTCTTCATCTTTATATTCTGATTTGACTTAAAGAACTATCGACATATATTATTGGACTATGGGTTTATTACTCTTTTGTTTTAAATAATATTTGTAATCTTGTATAGGTAAATTATACGTTAACCTTAGAACACTAAAAAATAATATTTCTTCCCTTATAAATACATAGAATCCACACCTATTAATCCACACTCGATACTAATAAGTGATACTAGTGTAAAACGAACGAAAACAACTCACAAACTCAACATCAATTTGAAAAATATTCGAAATTAACTTGAGTCAAACTCGAGAAATCGTGCAACTTGTATTCACCTCGAATTCGAATATTAAAATACTCAACTCAAAAAATTCACAAACTAATTGAACTTAAACAACATTTAAGTAATTTTATTAATTTACCCTTTACATCATATTTACAATATTACCCAATTGCAATTATTTGATCCACGTTTAATCGAGTTTATTCGATCAAAAGTTTTAATTTACAGAATTCATAAAAAAATATTATATAAATAAACAAATCTAATTGAAACGGACTCGAATATTGAAAATCAAGTGTAAACTTAAAATTTGAAGCTCAATTGATTTTTTTATTATTTTTGAATTTTTTTAAAGACATCGTAAGCTTAATCAGCATTAAATTGAGGCGTTCTAGTATTCCCATAGTAGCTTGAAAATAAAGTTCAACCACAACTGTAAATTTGCTCAAATTCGGTGCTATAAATAAAGCAAATCAAATTACTAAAATAAATAATCCAATTTTTCATCAATTACCTTTCTCAACGTTTTCAACTTATGAATCAATTGGGTTTAATTTTTTTTCTTCTCATTATCTGAGATCGTACACTCCTCTTTGACACAATTCCAGAAGGTTTTGGCTTATTGCCTTGCTGTTTATAAGGCACAGATTTTGCTTGATCATCTCTACCGTCAGAGGGGGAATTATCAGAAGCTTTCTTCTTCTTCTTCTTTGGACGAGATTTCTTCTTTGATGATTTTTTGGAAAGCTTCTGCTTTTTACTCTGAAGTTTAGGAGGCACTGATTTTTCATCCTCATCTACAGAAGGAATCAAGTCATCGACAGATCCATCTTCATCAGAACTAAGTACCAGGTCCTCCACTACATCTTCATCTAAATCTACTTCTAGCTGCTGCACCTTTCTCTTCTTGGTTTTCTTTTTTTCCTTAGAAGGCTTGGCCCTACAAACCAAAGAGGTAAATGTACTTCGGGTTGTAACTAGCTGAAGTACTGGGAGCAACTGACAAGCATCAAATTGCATATCTATGCAGTGAAATTGATTCATAAGCACACAATGTACAGATTGGCTTTATTAAGACGTGTCCCTAGATCTTAATTCATTGAGACTCATGGTTTGGAGGCCCAGGAATCATCTATTTTATGCAACCGTCCCCTTGTTTTTTTAGGGAGTCATTGTTCCCACGACTGGAACCCACGAGCTTCCAGTCACAAAGAAGCAAACTTTAACAGTTGTACCAAGGCTCACTCTCATACCCTACTAATTGGAAGCACAAACTAACACTAATGAACTCTGAATGCATTTACATGTGTAAGGGTGGGGTGGGGAAAATAGAGAGAAACACAGAAAGGTCTGAAGATTGTGATGGATTATGCAACAGAGGAAATGAAAATATAGGGAAAATACCTGGATTCACCTCCTGGTAACCAGGAGGAACTAAAAATGGCAGAACCTTTCTCATTTTCAGCATCATCATCTTCATTAATTTCTGGCACCTTCCTGAAGACAGAGGTGTGTTCACCCACAAGAACACTGCATACATGCCATATATCAGCTGTTTGAGGTTGAAAAATTATTACAATAAATGATTAGATAAAATTCGACATTGGAAGAAAACCTAGATTCCCCCAGTGAATCTTTTTGATGTTGTGCTCTCTGGCGTAGAGTTGCAACATACCGTGACAGAGGACTAGCCCCCGACTTTTTCTCATCCTATGACAAAATATAGGAATCATTAATCGGCATTTTGAATTATCCAAGTATATCAAAAAAGAAGACATGCAAATATTATTTTTCTGCTCAAAACAATTGATCTGTATTCTACATCATGATGAGCCCTTGTAGTGAACAGCAATATCATTAACCAGAAACCCCACAGCCAACATCAGTAAGATATTAACCAGCTAAGAAAGAAATGCATACTATAAAAAGACGAAAGAGTCTAGAACAACCCCCACCCCTTTCTTTTGAAACATGAAAAAGGACTTCATCTCTACATGGTTGGAAAAGCTGCAATTGGCTATCTTTTGGCCTCAGTCTCCCAACTTGACACGTGATCAAATACATTCAAACAATTAAACTATAAATAAGAGGCCACCATTCTTAAAAGATTGAAATAAAAATCTTAGGCAGATGAGGAAAAGGCCAAATCTGAACAAGAGCCACATGAGATGAAATATTCAGGTCAAAAAAAGAGAAGTAATCACGGATTTGCCGACCTCAAGAAAAGATGTAGCTGCTGGATCATTTGGTCGATAACTTATAGACATGCGCTTTTCATTTGTAAACTTAGAATTAGCTTCAATCTGGGCCATGGAACAGCAAAAACATTAGCACCATGCTCAACAAGATTTAGCTTGAATGTACTCCCTCCGTTCTATATTAAACGAAAAAAATTTTGTTCTATAATATCTGTTATTTTAAAATACCAATAAGACTTTAATTATTTTTTCACAATGCTGCCCTTATTCTTATTAAATATAATTAATGCATTTAATTCGAGTACTCTATAAAGAAAGGGTTATTTAGTCATTTTTTCTCTAAAATGTAGCGTAATTAATAGTTTTTTTATTCCTATGCAAAACCAAAAAATGACTGTTAATATAGAACAGAGGGAGTACTTATTTATACACAGCATGGTCAACTAAAAGAAATGATAGAATTTACTGCCACAGCATAGATGGAACAAAAGACATTTCAAAGATAAACTTCTCACCGAAGTCTCAGTCCAGTGGACTGCTAATCACTATTTCAAACGATTTACCTGACAAATAAGCTGCCGTATTTCTTTTCTGAACCTTTGAATTTTGGTAGTTTTGCAAAAATCACGTAACCCCACAGATGGAACAAAAGACAGTTCAAAGAAAGGAACAGAATAGCTCCATTGAGCTAAATGTTCAGCAAGTTCTTCAATTGCAGAAAATACACATGCCTCCTGAAATGTCCGTGTCTTCAGGGTAGGCTTGCTCACCTGGGTTTAAATTTCTCAAAATTCATGTAAGCAACTATAGTGAAACAGTAAATTAAGGAAAAGACAAATGACCCCAAAAAAGGGTCAATTCAAATTATGCAAATTATGGCCTTTAACTAAGGAGCAACAGTGTCAGTTGTTGCCATCTCCAGTTCTTTCTGATCTTACTCATTTTAAATTCTCTCTACCATTTTCCCTTGGTTATTTTTTTAAATGTTCAGTATTCTCTCTTATTTTGCTCTTACATACATCATAAAGAAGAGAAGAACATCCATTTTACTTTTTTCAACAACATTATTTTAAACAGTAAATGCATACCAAATTTGGGTATTACTTTGAAAGTCACGTTGCCATTTGTTTTGATTTTTAAACAGTAATCTATGTGGAAAGTTGCAAGCAGGTGTATTAAATATCCAATGCGACATATAACCATCATATGCCCAAACCACGGGCCAAACTGGTGGCAGCTATAACAAAAACCATCACCCACAGTTTTTACTATAAATCGGATTAGAATTGACAAAAAGATAAAGTTTGGATTTTATAAACCATTCAGCCTAACTAAGATTTTTTAACTCAGAAAAATACCTTTAGTATGGTTCGCAAATCAATGGCTTTCCCGACACCTCCAGTAGGGCGTCTATTCAATTCTTTCATCTCCAGCATGTCCAACAGGAGCATAGAAATAGGTATAAAAGTACCAGTAGAAGCTGCAATTCGATTCAGCATTCTAACACACTGCAATCTTAAAGGAAAGTACCTAGCAGTTGGAACCAGTCGGGCAACTCCAGAAATTATTTGGGTCAAAGGATAAGCAAGAGGCCTAAAATCAGCTTCTGAACTATAAGCACAAACAGCTCCAGTCCAAAGCTCAAGGCAATTCATGAACTTCCATTCATAAACTTTGCGAAATGATTCCTATAGAAACAGAGAAATGTATAGAAAAGACAAATGAAAGTGAGAAATTTACCCAACAGAGATACTTAAAAAAAAAATAGCAATTATCCAAATCAAGAAATAAAAGATAAAATTATAAGTTTGGATGGAGACATGGAGCCTGAAGGCAATTTATGAACTTCCATCCATAGTGGAAAGATTCATATGGAACAGAGAAAGCTATAGAGCAAATAAAGGAAAATGAATTAACCTAAGCAATAAACAACCTAAAAATTGTTCAAAATAAGAAATAGAAGAGATATTATTGCAAGTTTGGAGCCTCAAGGGTACAGCTTAAATCTGCTAATTTGAGGGCACCAATAGTAAAAATAAGGATAAGAATTCTAATGGACTTCCACATACAAAATATTTCCCAGAACAAGCCTTCAGCTTGAAAAGAAACAGAATGAAACAGCTAGTGTCCTAGTCTACAGCAACGGCACATTAACTACATGTTTTTAATTCATCCATGTAACAAATTGGATAACTCAAGGGAAGTAAACAATTCTTTAATCATAAAGAAAATACACATAATAGAATACCTTAGTCTTCATCGTAATTGCATCCCGCAAAATCATAGCCAATATATGCAAATTGGGTAACTAGAGGTAAGTAAACAATTCTTTTATCAAAAAGAAAATACAGATAACAGAATACCTTAGTTTTCATAGTAATTGCATCCCGCAAAATCATAGCCAATTGCCTGATGAAAACAAATGCATGTTGATATGCAGTTCGAAGATCCACACCAAGAAGTTCTATGACACAATTCCGAAGAAATTGGATATGCTGTAACTTTGAAGCATTAATGAAATGACAGTTCAAAACGTAGGCTTTGTATATCCCTTTGAAGCATTCATCTAAACAGTCAGATCCAAGTCGAATGCATAAATCTCTCATAAAAAGAAAACAAACAACAGGGAGGGCACCTCCTCCTGTACCCCAAAAGTGAAGGACAATCTGAAAATAGACCAAGGAAAACAAATTATTCTTGAACCAAGTGACAAACACATCCTGTTGGCATAAAAGCAATGGGCAACAATTGAAACCATAAGCAGCATCAAATTGCATGAACAGGACTGCTGCCCCTTTAATATCAAAACTCAAAAGTTCAAGGCATGTTCGCTTAAACTACAGGAATAAACCTATAATCTCATAAATGCATAACCAGACCAACAAACACAAGGAAATGAGTTTATACAGTAGGTAGTCAAAATCTATTCAGGCATTCATTTTGGTAAATTAACTGCCAGACCAAGCGGCGGTGGCCATAAAGAATATGCACCCAAAAGAAAAAAAAAGTTCCAGTTTATTACTGTACATTCTAACTCTAATATCACTTCAAAATTGTTTATAAAATTTACCTACCAACTTTGTAAATCTCGACTGAAGAAAACAAAATTCAACCTAGCAACTCAAATACGATCAATCACATTTCAAAAATATCCATATTTATGAAGCAAATCATATGTAAGCTAATAGTTCTAAGAATTTAACTATGAAAATCTTGATGGGTAAAAGTTCCAAAAAACTCCTAATTGCTTTTTTCTTTTGATACACCATACATATGTCAAGTTTAAAGGGGTGGAATAGGAGTTCACTCCCAACACATGTAAATAATTTCAAAAAACTTTTCCAATATTTGGTGGGAATAGTAGCCAATATCCAGTTCCGCGGGCGGCGGGGGCGGGGGGGGGGGGGGGGGGGGGGGGGGGGGGGGGGGGGGGGGGGGGGGGGGGGGGGGGGGGGGGGGGGGGGGGGGGGGGGGGG
>CATIWR010539740.1:0-10948 GCA_949677035.1 Omphalea diandra
TTGCAATGGTGGGTGATGGTATCAATGATTCTCCTGCCTTGGCTGCTGCTGATGTTGGTATGGCAATTGGAGCTGGGACTGACATTGCTATAGAAGCTGCTGACTATGTCTTGATGAGGAATAACTTGGAGGATGTAATCATCGCCATCGATCTCTCAAGAAAAACTTTCTCTCGCATTCGATGGAATTATATTTTTGCCATGGCATACAATGTGATTGCCATACCTATTGCTGCAGGAGTATTCTTCCCTTCCCTTCAGATAGGGCTGCCACCATGGGCAGCTGGTGCTTGCATGGCTCTTTCATCTGTGAGTGTTGTATGTTCCTCTTTGCTTCTTAGAAGATATAAAAGACCAAGACTTACCACTATACTGGAAATTACTGTAGAGTAGGGGGGGAAAAAAGCAGAGAAATAAAAACCATTGACAAGGTGATTGGGGAAACTTGGAAATCCCAGTTTTGTATATTTTTGTTTCTTCATTTTAAGGGTCACACGCCATGGGGTGTAATGAAACCACCCCATTGTAAATGGCACTTGTATAATGTTCTCATTGTTGTGCTTTGACAGTTCTTTTCAGATTAATGTGACAGTTCTTTTCAGATTAATGAGAAGGATTGTGTGTTATGGTCACTCTCACTATATTTGTCACTAGTTCTGTGCCTGCATTTGCATGTTGGTGCCTGTTCATATACACTTCTGCAGCTGTATCCAGATGACAAAGTCAAGAAACACAAATCATTATTGGAAAACTGTAAGTGAGGGAGCACAAACTCTCCTACATAACACGGTGATTCCTCGATTTACAATCCAGAAAGGATTGAAAAGTTGTCAAAGTTGAATTTATCTTCAATAGTTTGGGAGATTTGCATAGGGCTGTGCTATTGGCACTCCATTGGTTTGTTACCATTTTCATTTCTGACTGTCCGGTTAAATAGTGGTGATTTTAGTTTAAGGATTTTAGCCATTAATTTGTAAATGGCAATAGTCATTATCTCATCTTCTATTGTATTGAATTGATGAAGTCATTGGCCATTATTTTAGTCGTTCTTATGATGGACCTTGTTTATTTTATAAGTTCTTTTTTGGTCAAAACCAAAGAAAGAAATACTATTGATCACAAAACACAAAAAGTATTTAATATTGCATTCTGCTGCTGTATATTATTATTCTGATTAGTCATAAATTCATGTAATAATAAATTTTAAATAAATTTAATATTTATTTTTATTAATTAATTAATTGAACGATCAATTATTATTTTATTAAAAAGTTATTGTCAAGTAAATAAAAAATAAAATAAAATTTTTAAAATTTGTGATTACGCAGAGAATTAGTTGTAAAAAAGTGCTCTATTGATTCAAAAAATTCAAAACTAAGCGAGTATTTGCAATTATAATTCAAATTTATAAATTTTATAATTGAGATCCATTTTTTAAATTTTAGATGTAATTAGTCTAATTACAAGATTAAAATTAAGATTAGAGGAGTGTGCAAATTTTATAATTGAGATCAATTTTTTAAATTTTAGTTATAATTAGTCTAATTACAAGAGTAAAATTAAGATTAGAAGAGTGTGCTTAATGCTGATGTGGTAGATGGCTCAAATAAAAAAATAATTAAAAAATTACTTAAAACATATAGGACTTTCACTATCTCAATTTGTAACATCTCCTTTCAAATCTTTTTTTTTTTATTTAACTTTACTCAGTTTATTAAGTAGCTTGAGATATTAATCCATATTTAACAACCGTTTCCAATAAGGACAGAGCTACATGTAATTGAGTGGGGTCATATAGCCCTACTAAAAAATTTAAATTAATTTGTAACTTATAAATATTTTAGGGTTATGGTGAACTAATGGGTGAAATGCAAACCTAGACATAGAAGATCAAACACAAACCTTTAGGTAAATAAATATACCTAAATCGTTATGGTGTGTTGATTGTGGTTTAATGTGTCTAATCAAGAAAATAACTTTTGAAGTTAATTGTTTATTGATTAGATACAACTTAATGACTCGACGATGCATTAAAATAATTTAGAAATAATTGCACTCAAAAATCAAGTTAGACAATGATAATCATTAGCTAATTCTTACTAGATGAAACCTCAAGGTCTAATGTTTCACACATTAGATTTCTCTTTAGTCAATTAAGTTTCTATTCATTTAGTTTTATTCTCACTTTCATTATTCTCATAAATCAACAAAAATTAATTAAATGACAATAAGCATTGTCTATGTGGATCGACCTTAATAAATTATTTATGCTATAATTGACACTATACACTTGTAGAAAATTGCGCCTATCAAGTTTGTGACTCATTGACATCATTTATCTATTTTGTTTGTCACGCATATGACACTAACTCAACCCAAACTTTGTTATTGGTGCATTAGGGCCAGCTCCAAGGATATAAATAGAAGGAACACATTCATTGAAAGGACTTTTTTGGTAAAGAAATAAGGGGAAAAAGACATTGAACAAAATTCTTCCTTGGGGCTTCTCTTAGTTTCCTTTATATTCATTTTCATTTCTTATTTTCACTTTGTTAAAAACTTCTAAAAGATCGAACTTGGTGATTAGTTTTATTATGTTCACGGATAACTAAACGCTCAACTAGAGTGAGGAATGCAACCCTATAGGATTTCTTTTGATATTAATGCTTAATTCCTAGTGTTCTTTATCTTAGTTCTTGATTTAGTCTTCTTGTGATGATTTTAAATTATATGACTGATCACATATAGTTTTCATCTTAAGGTTTATGTGATAAAATAACAAGTGAAATATAAACCTAGACATAGAATATCAAACACAAACCTTTCAGTAAAGAAATATATCTAAATCTTTATGGTGTGTTGGTTATGACTTAATGGGTCTAATTACGAAAATAACTTTTGACAATTAGTTGTTTATTAATTAGATACAACTTAGTGACTAGACAAAGCATTAAGATAATTTAGAAATAATTGCACTCAAAAATAAAGTTAGGCGTTGATAATCATTAGTTAATACTCATTAGGTGGAACCCCAAGCTCTAGTGTTTCACATATCTAATTTCTCTTTAGTCAATTAAGTTTTTGTTCACTTTGTTTTATTCTCATTTTCATTATTCTCACAAATCAATAAAAATTAATCAAATAACAATAAGCATTCTCCTTATGGATCAACCTTGATAAAGTATTTGTGTTATAATTGACATTGTAAACTTGTAATAAATGCCCCCTATCAGGCATTATGGAGAACATAAACTTTTTGTTGCGTCAAGGACTCGAGAAGAGTTCCACAAGTGTGTCAAAATTTTTAGAAATTCGTAGTCAAACCACCAAAAAAGGATTGGGTTATCATGGAAAGGGAAAATCTAAAGATAAGGGATCTACGTGGACCTTTGTCTTTGTGAAAGAATGAGAGGTAGATGAAGAGATTTAAGAATAGACTACCGAGGAAGATGAGACACATATGAGTGATTATTTTATGGATGACCTAGAAAAAACATTCTTTTAGATGCAAGCTAGGGAAGTAGGATATATGAACTATCAAGATTCATTAGACAAAGAAGGTCAAAAGAAGAAGAAAAAGAAGAAAGGTAAGTAGGTTATGGAGGTAGAGAGCACGCAGGAATTGAGCCAGCCTATCATTTTGTATGGCCCTCAAAGCACTTAGCCATACAATGATAAGTGGAAATCTACGATGAAAAGCATTAAAAATACTTAGAAGACATGTACTTTTGGGCTATAGGTGAAGATCTTAAAAAGAAAAAGTATGGGCTGGTTAATCAAGACGCACCCTTGTGGATCCAAAATGGGGATATATCAAGCTATGTGATTTTACTAAAGGGACATACATAGGGATGAGTTTGGTCAACATCGAGTACATGATTATGAACCCCATTGAAGATGTAGATGATGGTATGAGTAACTGGAATTAAACAAATAAAGTTGGATGGGATGGTGCTCTGGGAGAGTTTATGAACAGTGGACTAGGGGACAATCAGATGAAGTAGGATTTTAAGGAAGTGGTGAAAGCTATGGCTAGCATAGAAGTTGAAAAGAAAGTTGGCTCTGAACAGGTTAATGATGAGAATGCTACTCGAGCAGTTGATGAGAAAAAAGCTAAAGAGAAAGAGAAGACTAATGTCAAAGGGACTCTTACCAATCTCGTAGAAGAAACTACTTTTCTTAATTGTATAGCCAAACACTTAACAAAGGCAAGGGTTTTAGAACCTTCTACTATTTAAGGTTTGGGTTAACTACACTGACCCACCTGAGTTTTACCCTATTATACTACTTAGTGCTTCATTTTTTAAAATTATACTAAAATATCCCTATATTTTGCTTCCATTACACTCTATTATAATTTCTATTAAAAGCATATCAAATGTCCATAGTACCCTTTAATTTCATTTGAATTTTAATTTCTACCAATAATCCAGCATCATAATAAAAAAAACTAAAAAAATAATCGAATTTCAGAAATCAAATAACAATCAATTTTCAAACAAACAAAATAATCGAACCTTAAAAATCCCAAAAACATAGAAATACTCATTCCTAACATTAATTTATACAAAAAAAAATCATATAATCAAGCAACAACCATCACTATATTCTTCAATTAAAACATCTATTAAATTCAATAACAAACCACTTTGATCAACAATCAAACTAAAAATTAGAAAATCAAAATGAAATCAACAATCAAACACATTCAACAAATCATTCACAAACAATTAAATACAAACAAATTCATATAAAATCCAGGAATGAGTCTCTAAAACCTAGGAAATAAGGCCATTCAAATACTCAAGAATCAAAACACATTCATTCATCTTTCTAATAACAAAACCATAATTGATCATCAAAATTGAGAAAAGAAAAAAAAACAACAAATCTATTCAACTTTTTTAGAACAAAATCAAAAACAAATTGATCAAACTCAACCTAGCAAACTCAAAATACAAAATTAAAAATAATAGCAATAAACACAGAGGAAGAAATCCTTATTGTTTGGACTAAGATGCTGACTTTGTCTTGTAAAGAGTAGTGATAAGAAAGCCTTAAACTTCCCTTGTTCAAGTGATTGATTGCCTAAAAAAATGATTTGGGAAAGAGAGAAGGAAATGGGTTGAGTCAGGTAAGATAAACAGGTTGAAAGAGAGGGAATGAATATGGTTCATTCAACTATGAGGCTAAGCCAATTTGGGCAATAAATGGGAGTAAACTAAAATCAATTGACACTACTTAAGGAATTTGTTGACTAACGAGAGGACTAGATCAGAACAACACAAACCCATTTGATTTCTCAGCGTTAATCTAATGGTCGTCCTCGAAATCGTTGTCCATCTTAAATCTAGTTGTTGTCCTCAAAATCGTTAATATAGTGCCTATTTTCTCTTCTTTCCCTAAATGAATGAAGGAAATTGATTTGTAGAGTGAGATGCTATTTTTGGTGGTAGGGGTGAAAAAGATAAAATTTTTAGTTAGGTAAGAGGAGGTCATGGTTTTGGATTTGATCTAAAATGGGTAAGAAAATGACAAAAAAAAAAAAAAAAAAGAGAAGAGAATAAGAGAATGATAAGAAAATGGTTGAATGAATTTGTGGATTTGATATGAGAAGAACGATATATGTTGGGTTTCTACTATTGAATGACAAAGAAGATGAAGGGAGATAAAAGAAAAAGGGTAATTTTGAAATTTTAAATTTTAATTTGTTGACTTTTTAATTTTGACTGATAAAAATTAGATTAAAAATGGATGGATGTCTTACTTAGTGTAACAGAATAAAAATATAGACATATTTTAGTATAATTTTTGAAAATGATGGACTAAATAGTACAATAGGGCAAAACCCATCAGAGGGGGGTTAGTGTATTTAACACTTAGGGTTTCAACCTTGGCTATATAGCCATTTAAAAGATGGTAGGCAAGTTTTGGTCTTAGACTTAGTTGGGCTTTGGGTTTTGTTTGGGCTTGATCCAAGGCTTCCTTAGGCCTTTGCTCTTTTCGTTTGCAACTTCCCCTTTCACCTTTGTGAGATAAGTCCAATAGTTTTCATCATTAGGATTGCATCTCAAGGCCTAAAATCTGATACTCGTAATAGGTTTTGTCCCAAAATACTAAGTGATACTTTTATTAGGGTCATAATCACATAAATAACCATTTTTTGGCCCTAGAATTTCTTCAAATATAACATCATCATTCATAAAATTCCCCCATGTTCTAAGGTACCCCATAACTCATCAACATTACATTCATCATTTCTTTCAAGGTATAATTTTTTTTTCTCTCAATAACATAATTTGACTAAAGTGAATAAGATGTAGTGACTTCGTATATAATTCCTTATCATATACAAAACTCTCTAAATAGTTTTTCACACTTACTTCCATAATCACTTCTTACATACTTACCTCCATAATCACTTCTTAACACCTTAATCTTTCTATTAAGTTGATTTTCTTCTTTCTTATAGAGTTCAAATTTCTCTATAGATTTATCCTTGCTTTTAAGCAAATAAACACAACAATATTTTGTTTTATGTTTGAAAAAGATGATAAAATATTTACTATCACCCCTTATTTATATGAATTTCAAACCAAAGACATCATTATATATCACATCAAGAGGTTTAGTATTTCTTTCAATTGATTGAAAAGATAACCTTATTAGTGTTGCCTCAACACAAATTTCACATTTATGTTGGGAATCAATATGAAAATTAGGTATGTGATCCAAGTTAACTAACCTTTTTAAGGAATTATAATTAATATGACCCAGTCTACCATGCCATATATTAGAAGACTTAAGCAAATAAGTAGAAGAAGTACTTCTATTCACCTTTTTTTTATAATAGAAACATTGAGCTTAAACAACCTATTAAGTATATAACCCCATCATACATACATTCCACCTTTAGACAAATCAACTTTTGCTAACTCAATCATTATGCAAAAGCCATGCTTATTAAGCAATAAACTAAATGCAAAGTTCTTATGAATTGTCGGCACATATAGAACATTATTCAGATTCCACTCCTACTAAGTATATAACCCCATCATACATACATTCCATCCTTAGACAAATCAACTTTTTCTAACTCAATCATTATGCAAAAGCCATGCTTATTAAGCAATGAACTAAATACCAAGTTCTTATGAATTTTCGGCATATATAGAACATTATTTAGAGTCAACTCCTTATCAGAAGTCATCTTCGACATTAGTTTGCCTTCATTAAGGGTCTCTAAAGTGGCAGAATTACCAATGTACAACTTCTTTCTAGGTGTAGAGGTGAAGGTGAAGAACATCCCTTAGATTGAGCACACATGCCTAGTGGCACTAGTATCTATCCACCATTCCCTTGGGTTGGACCAAACAAGGTTCACCTTGGACACTATAACACAAAGTTCAAAAACACCTTGGCTAATGTTTTTCACAAAGTTAGCCTAATTGCTTTTCATCGTCTTTAGCAACCTATAATCCATAGATTTATGACCCATCTTGTCATAAATATAACATTTACATTGGAATTTCTTCTTGAAAAATCCATCTTTTGGCCCTATCTTAGACTCTTTGGTTTTCTTTTTATTTGAACATTGTCCATGAAATAAACCTTCTTTTGTCTAAGTTGTTATTATCTTCCTCAATGCAAAGTCAAACAATCAACTCTTTAATGTTTATTTCCTTTTACTTATGTTTTAGGTAGTTCTTGAAATACTTCCATGCAGGGGTTAGCTATTTAATTATAATAACTACTTGAAAGGTTTTATTCATGTTCATTCTTATAGCATGTATCTCATGGAGAATCACTTGAAGCTCTTACACCTGACTCACCATAATTTTGGAATCCACCATATTATAGTTGAGGAAATATCTTACTATAAATTTTTTGGCACCAACATCATCGTATTTGTACTTGCGGACTAAGGACTCCCATAATTGTTTGGCAATCTTCATAATACTATACATATTATATAGGGAGTCATACAGTCGGTCATGTCAAAGTTCCTACATAAAAAATTTGAATGATGCCATCTGTCATATGCAATTATAATTTGAATTTCTTACTCATCCTTCATAAGTAAGAGCATCCTAGATGAAGAAATGTCCAAGGTTCAAGATGGTCAAGTAGAACATCATCTTTTGCTGCCACTTCTTAAAGTTCAAAACATTGAACTTTTTGAGTTTTTTCCTATTGGTTCACTAGAACCAAAACTAGCACTACCACAATAGGTATTTATACCACAAAGGATGACCCCTGAGTTCCACAATGTTTTCCATTTCTAAAATGCAAAAACTAAATGTTAAAGTCATGAAAATAGCTTTTGTTAAAAAAAGCTCATAACAAAGACTAACAATTATTTTAAATATATATATATATATATATATATATATATATATATATATATATATATATATATGTAAAATCACATATAGATTAATCGTTCTTGTTTAGCTTAAATAATTATTTTTGTTCCAAAACCTATCTAAATCAGAATCTGTCTAAAGCCTATTAGTAATATAGGCAATATAAATTTAGATAGAATTTGCTATAGATGAACAAATAATGAGTACACTAGCAAGTATATAAAATTAAAGAAATATAAACAACAACAGAAATAAAAATCTTCGAGGTTTGTGTTAGACATAATGTTCTTAAAATAAATTTGCCTTCTTACCATCAATGTTGAGAAATACAAGTGTATGTCTTCCAAGATATAACAGAATGTGGACAAAAAGCTGAACACCACAAAGCATGTCTTTTACGAACTAAATTGTATAAAATTCTATCATAAGAAGAAGGTGGAGGAAAAGGAATGTAAGCAAGTAAATTTTGTTGGTGCACCTAGAAATGTGTGTTGAAAGGCCTACTTATACCAGAGTGTATGGAAGAAAAAAGGAATAACCCATCCCTGGCCCCCCAAACTTTCGTGTTTTTTACATTAAACCTTTTAACTTATAAATATAACATTTAAGCCCCTTAACTCTTTGACTAATAGACCCTTTATTCGTGTGTTGCACGTATAGTTTAGAGTAAAATATATTAGATGTGAATAAATTTTTTAATAATAGATATTGTACACATAAGAAATGACAATGTTTCTACTTGGACAAAAAAAAAATGAAGAAACCCTAATCTCTCGAGAACTCTAAACTCTTCCTCTTAAAACTATGAGCCCTTCCACATCTCTTTCTTCTTCAAAGGTGAGGCCTGACCTAATGCATGTCATCCTTGAGGTTGGGATTGTATATTGAAGACTAAATGGGTTTCTTTTTTCTTATATTGTAGACAATAGTGCTTGAAAGATTGGAAAAGTAACAAACATCTTTGCTCATTTCACAATCATTCATTTCAACATCAACATTTCTACTCACTTCACAATCATCCATGGCTTTTAGAAATTGATTCTTACTGGCCAACCTTGCAAATCTCCTTAGGATTTAAGCCTTATTTGTGAATCTCTCATCATATCATAGAAAAAATCTATAAAACCTTCTCTACAAACACCATTGTTTTTAAATGTTATAAACTATTACTTAAATAAAAGCAACTAATAATCCAAATTTCACTCTAACTTCAGTATATTCCTTACTTGTAGATGTGCACACCCATAAAACCACCTTCCAAGATTCTTCACCATCCTCAACATAATCAAATGTGTAGGTTATTTGTAGAAACAATTGAAGTTTTCATCATCATCATCAGTTCTTGCTGAAGTTGGGATTTGCCTTTGACTACTACCTGATGTTTGTGCCCTTGTACCACTTCATGCAAGTGAGACTCATGATCGAGCCATGTGACTAGGTGAGGAATTCATCACCATTTTGCTCTCAATTACTTATATTTGATTGAAAGAGAAGAGTATGAACTGTGAAATAATGGAACCCTAATTTTATAATTTAGCTAATTAGATTTGGGTAGATGAGACTTAGTACAACTTCTTATTTAACTAAACATAAAATTATTTTATTTTTAATTTATTATATTTACAACTAGAATGAAACTTCACCAATAATAATATTATAATAATGCTTATCTGTCAATTATGTTAAGCTCTTAATGGTTCTGTGAATGAAGGTGAATGTGGCAAAAATTCGAAGAGTTGAGGGATTTAAATGTTATATTTCTAAGTTAAAGAAGTCGATGTAAAAAATAAAAAATGTTTAGAGGCCCGAAAATGAGTTTTTTCGATAAAACAATATCAAGTTTAATGTCCATTAAGTATGCATTAATCCTTCATTATGTGTATGTGACTCCTTAGCCGTGGAATACATTAACCCTTTATTAATACCTACAATAAACACCAGTCATGTGCTCACACAATGAGCCCTTAGTCTGGGACAAGGATTTGCACCCTGCACGCGCGAAAGAGAGCATCTTAGACTAATTTTTTTATTATTGTATAATTGAGCATCTCAATATAAACTCTTTCTTAGTTTGGTCTTTTTCCAATATGTGATCACTCACTTTTCAACTTTCCTTTCCTAAACTAGAGGTCACTTTAGGTTTCAAATTCTTATTCACTCATTCATCATTTTGAGTATATAAATATACCAATTGAAGTTCTCATGTAGGACAATATAAATGTGAACCGCATAATAGGACTCACTCAACATGAACCTAAAAATAGTTATCCATTCATAAATTGTAGTCATTTTAAAGGAAAATTGGAATTCTATTTATTTGTCATTTTTATACAATTAATAAATTTTAAATGTTTTCTTTCCAATTGTGCCCTCATTTTTATCACTATTCTTATTAAAGATTTGTAGAATTTTAAAGTTATTTAATACAATTTTTAATCAAAATAGACCATTAATCTGCTTTATATATATATATATATATATATATATATATATATATATATATATATATATATATATAAAACACAACGAACAAAAAACTATCTATATCGGTGAGTCAGAGTTTATTTGGTTGTGTTTATTTGA
>CATIWR010539806.1:0-13384 GCA_949677035.1 Omphalea diandra
ATTTTTTTATATATATTTTTTATAAAAATTCTCTAAATATATATTTTTTATCTAAAATTTTTTAAATAATATATATATATATATATATATATATATATATATATATATATATATATATATATATATATATATATATACGTATATAAATATAATATTTTCAAAATTATATATTTGTTCTCTTTTATTTTTAATTTTCAAATTTTAAACTTTAATTTCACTCATAATAAAAATATAATTATATTTTTAATTGAGTATGTAGATTTTTTTTTCCATTATTTAACAATAATTTATTATTACACTAAATTGTGGCTTTCTTTTTACGTATCCAAATACAATTCCGAAACGGAATACTGAACTTACTATAAAAACTCTAAAACCTTACGTCCTCGTGACCAAAACGCAAGCTTCTTGTCTTCTGTTACCAAACCAAATCTAACTTCGGCATACATACTGCTCTTCTTTCCTTCCTTGTTACATTCTTTTGTTGTCTTCTGGCGGCGGTGATGACGAAAGAGTTGGCCAGAAACTTGGAACTTCTTAAGTCAATGGACCGCGAAGAGATTTTGGAGGTTTTGTCTGCAACTGCAGGAGGGTTTTGTCACCATTGTCTGGCTCTTTTACAAACTAGTATCCATAATTTCATCAATGGTAAGATACCCACAAAAGATTTCTTCCCTTTTGTTTCTTTATTTGCTCTTCTTTTTTTTTTTTTTTTGCATATTTCTTGGGTGTCAAGGAACATTTTCGCAAATTTAAAGGCAACAGTGTTCTGTATGAACAATTTCCCTTGTCGTAAGTTATTTTCTGTTGCTTTTGAGGAATGAAATTCTTTTGCTCATTTCTGGTCTGAAGTTTGTAACTTTGTCCTATGTTTTTGTGTTTAATTTATTTCTTGTTGTTCTTTCACTCTGTTTATGTTACTATGCTTCAGTTTAGGACCCCAAGGTTCCGTTTGAGTAAGCTTCCTCTGTTTTCTCTTTCAAGGTTTTTGTTACTCTTAGTTTGGTTGGAGAGAAGTGGCGAGAAAAGAAAAGAAATTGAAATTATTTCCCCAGTTTGGGTTGTAAACAAGAGAAAGAAAAGAAAAAAATGGAGAGAAATTGTATTTCTCGAGTAGACTTTTGGAGGGAAATTGCACTAAAAAAATTTCTTTTCATTTTGGAGAAAAATGAAGAGAAATATTGAGTTAAAAAGTTTGAGATATATTAAATCACTAAAATATATCAATTTGTCTCCATATATTATCTCTTTCAATGAGGTTAGAAAGATAAATTTATATTTAATAAATTTCAATTTTTCCTTATGCAAATAAGAGAAAAGAAATTGAAATTCTTTTCCTTTTTTTTTTCTCTTTATTTCTCTTGTTTAATTTCTCTTCATTTCTCTTGCACAATTAGTGCACCAAAGATAGGGTTAGTTTCTTGATTTGTGTTGTTGTGATGAAGGGAAAATTTCTAATTTTTGAGTAAAATAAATAAGTAAAGCAAGTTGTCTTCACAAATATAAGTAATTAACTGTCTAGGAATTAGTTACTTGATTGCTTTCCTTTCTAAATTATTTTAACATGTACAGGAATAGCTTAGCAAATTCAAGGACAATGTTTTGGCTACATATTCCTAATTGCGATAGTTTGTTGTGAACTGCTTTCACCTTTCTTTTTCTGTTTCTATTTCTTTCAATAAAATATGGATGCAATTCGGAGGGGGCTTTTGCTTACCTCTGGTCTAAAGCTTGCAACTTTGTCCTATTTTTGTGTCTGTGTTTATTTGATGTTGTTCTTTCTTCATCTTGATGTTTGATTAACTGATGTTACAATTTTTTTTTTTTTTAGCAAGCTTCCTCTGTCATTTGTTAATTGGTGAAAATAAAATTTTGAATTTAATCATTCTTCTTTTTCTTTTTTTCGTAGTAAAAGCTAATAAAATGTCCTTGTCCAGTGATGACATTAAAGTTTCAACAGAATTTCAGCCTGTAGATGGACCAAACATCTCTTCATCTAATGATAATTTGGAAGCTGTGTCAAACGGGCAAGAAAGCCCTTCCCTGAGCTCTAAGCAAACAACTGAATCTGTTCCCTCAGTGAGGCAAAAACCACACACTTTTAATGCATCACCTGCATCAGTAAACAGCCATCAGAATTCATTTGATCATATGGGCTCAGAAATATTGCTGAATGATGGACTGGTGGATGATCATCTACAGTGGACAATGGTTTATCAGACGAGCAAAAGGAGTCTATTAGATTTTCAAAAGTCGGCAGGAAGAAGAATTTTGTATGTGTTGAGAGTGTCAATGGGAATTCAACCAATATTCTCCAAGGTCTTGAGCTTCACACTAACTTTTTTAATGCTGAAGAGCAGAAGAAAATAGTTGAATGTGTCGACAATTTACAGCGTATGGGCCGGAAGAGGCAGCTTAGAGGTATGCATGACAACAGAAAAACTGTTCTTTTGATTCCTTTGTTTTAAGAAATGCTGAAACTTGACATATGCAAATGACATTGACTTCAGTTTGATTTGAGTAATTTGAACATTTGGAATGTTAGCAATACATTTAGTTCTCATTGGCATTTGGACAAGCTTCCTTGTCTATATATGTCTAATAGTTTAGGATAGGCAGAATTCATGGTCTTCATAAGCCGTAATGGAGTATAGGCAGTTTTCTGTTTTCGTTTTCTTGATAGTTGTTCTCCATAATTAATATTATAGGATTAGAGGTGTGACTGAATCATCTATGAAAAGCTGAATCCAAGAACAATGTAGGCATTATGTTGTTGAATGCTAGGGTTTTGCTTAACAAATATTACCAATTATTTTACATGTGATGTGGCTGATCATGCTATTGTGAAATACCTTCATAGCTCTCTATTTATTTTTTATTGTCTGTTTGTGGATAAGTTAATGAGGTTACTATTATATATACAAAAATGAAGAGAAATATTCATTATGGAGTATGAACTTCAATCATGCAACTTGTTCTGCCGTTTCTGTTGTTTCAACTCCTGAAAATTATTGCAGTAGCCGATTCTTTTGAAAAATAATGGCAATTTAATCTTTCGAGACTTCGTCTAGGGATTTCATTTAAGCAGTAGTGAAAGCAATATCATGTTATAAGGCCAAAAGAAGATTGATTTTTTTCTATCCGTGATTTGTTATAGATTTTGCACTATTAAGTCAGGATATAATCAATTTAATGTAATTGTGCTGGAATCTGCATATCAGTGCATTACTTTTGTCTAGAAAATTTCCCTTTGTTTCTCTTTCTTTCTACTTTCTAACATGTTTAACTGTATTCTTCATGCTCATGTGTACCCTTTTTGTGTCGATATGCAACAGAACGCACATATTCTGAACCTAAAAAATGGATGCGTGGTAAAGGACGTGTCACAATGCAATTTGGATGCTGTTACAATTATGCAGTGGTAATTTTCTGTTCATAACTATCTATCCTAGTACTCCGATACGACTCTTAAACTGTGAATGTGTAAATTAATTTCATTTCCTAACATGGCAGGACAAAAATGGCAACCCACCTGGCATAAATAGAGATGAAGAAGTTGATCCTCTGCCACTTATGATCAAGAGAATGGTTAGGTGGCATGCATTGCCTTCGACATGCATTCCTAATAGCTGCATTGTGAATATTTATGATGAAGGGGATTGCATACCTCCTCATATCGATCATCATGACTTTCTACGACCTTTTTGCACCGTCTCATTCTTGACAGAATGCAACATAGTTTTCGGCTCAAATCTGAAGATTGTTAGTCCAGGAGAGTTCTCTGGTCCGTTCTCCATTCCTTTGCCTGTTGGGTATGTTTCCTGAGTCTGCTCCATTGACTATTAATTCTATCTTTAGTTGTGTTATTTCTAGGCGCTTTATTCCCCAGTCACATGATTCCACATAGCTTTCTTGTTATCTCTTTATTTTTCTTCTCTAGTTTTTTTTTTTTTTTTTGCATACACATCCCAAGATAGTTGCAACTCTAAAATGCTAATGTTGATCTTTGAATTTAACAGATAAAGTTACAGTCTTTACTGTTAGCAGCAGTTTTCCTTTTTAATTGCAGACGCTATAACACATCATATTTGATATTTTGATTAGCACGTAGCTGATATCACTAAATTCGATATGATTCAGTCAGCTCCACTAAGATGTGGAGTGACTTTAAGAATTCTGGGCTGCCTAATGTTCACAAGTAATTGGTTTAACAGAACTCAAGTTGTTTTTTTGTGGAAATTTGAGCTAGATTGAGGTGTCACAAGACTCAGTATTAGTTTCAAAAGCTTCATCTCTCAGTTTCAGTGAGGTTTAATGATGGATGATATTTTCCTTTTCATCTAAATTGTGCATATGTTTATTTAATTTTACGTGATTTATTTTGAAATAGTTGCTACTCTACAAGAGTAATTAGAAAACGTATGTTAAGATTGGATTTTCATTATTCTTCAGTAATTTTAATTAATGTTGCCTCTAACTAATTGCTGCTGCTTATATTTTGCAGATCGGTTCTTGTTCTAAATGGTAATGGAGCTGACATGGCTAAGCACTGTGTTCCAGGAGTCCCAGCAAAAAGGTACTATAGCTTGGCTGCTAGCAACTTAATCCCACCTAATAATATTACATTTTCTTTTTCCCTTAGTACTGATTGATTGTTTATTTTCATTGTTATAGGATTTCCATAACTTTCAGGAAAATGGATGATAGCAAACTACCATACAAGTTTTCACCTGACCCTGATCTATTGGGAATTAAGCCCCTTGCATACTCTTCCTTGACAAAGTCGCCATATCAGCAAATCCAGCAGCAGAAGCCTCTTGATTATCACTCCATTGCTGAGTCACCTGTCCAGCAAAACAAATTCCAGAATGGCAAACCTGCATTGAGGGAATCTGAAAGTAACACCCGTAATAGCTCCTTTTGCATTGAAAAAGATGATTTTCCTCCGCTTGGTAGCTCATATTCTTCAAGTCGAGCTAGGTGTAATAGAGTCGGATCAAAGCATTAATTTTGTTAAACCATTGATTTGTAACCTCATGTAACTGTTCTAATCTGTTATATTATTGGATAAAACTCTCAATAATATAACACAATGTTGCTGTATATTACAACAATTTCATAAATTTTGTTGATCATTGTTTTATACTATGTAGTCTATCATCTTATTATGTTCTTGGTGATAAAACCATTTCTAAGGTTAAATGATCTTGAAGATTTATAAGTTTCAACTTGATTAGTACAGGGTTTGTCCACTTGTAAGGCCAGAAATACTTTGTTTGATCTTTTAGATAGCCCTGCAGCAGGAGCAAATGCAACAGATGAGGATGCAGCATAAGGCTGTTCACCAGCAAGTAATAGAGCAGCAGCGAATGCAGCTCTAGCAGATGCGTTTGGTAATCTTTCTAAGGGTGTCTTATATCTCCTAATATAGCTCAGACACCAAAATTAACCAGTAAAGCCAAAACTACCCTTTTTTTTAAACAAAGGGTAGAAGACAAGCCGTTGTAAAGTTGAACACAGCCATTTTGCTGCTTTTGTATAGGCTGATGTGAAGGTGTCTTCAGCGCGGGTCGTTCATCCACACTTCAAGCTGTTCTCTCTCCTGGATATTTTCCTCCTCCTTTATGCTCAATGGGGTGTTCAAAACTTCGATAGCTGTTTATTTTTTAATGTATCATTCCATCAAGTTGTTCCACTGAACTCTAGGTCATTCACCAGCCTGAGGGTTTGGGTTCTTTTTTTTCATGCTGATCGAGTCGTTCAATCCTTGAATAAGTGTTTCAGGAAACATCAAATCGTTCACTAAAAGAGCATTTCAGCCCGTACTTCTTTTTGGCTTCAACATGAGCATTCCAAACACTTTTCTTAGGCTTCTAAACTTTGAGAATCAACATTTTAGATTTATGATGGTTAAGTATGGAGGTTTATATGCTTCCTTAAAGACTTCAATTGACGTTGAAGTTTCATGACCTGAAAGTTGTTAGATTGAGAGACCTATAATCGCACATTAAATAGTTGCACGCACATTAGTAGATACCAATTATTTATTATCACCACGAAAAAAAAAAAGGTGAAGAAAAGAAATAATTAAATCATGGCTTCTTATTTGGATATGAGGCTTCTTGGATTTGAAATTGAATTGGAGAATAAAAGTGTGATAGGAAAGAATGAATAAGTTATACTAGAAGATAGAGATTTTTGAAGAGAAAGTAGAAGGAAATGAGAATTAAAGTTTTTTATTATTATTTTTTAGGATTTTTAATGTGTATGGAGTGCTTCTTTCCTTTGTTTTTAATTAAAAAAAAAAAGTCATTGTTTCTATTTTGAGATTTTGTATTAGTACAAATTGTATATTTTGTGCATTGTGGCATTGATGGATATGGAGACAATGATAGCGGAACGAGTTTAGAACATGAAAATATAGAAGACATGGAGCATAGAATTAACAATACTAATACATTATTTATTTACTTAATTATAAATTTTGCTTCTTAATATAATATGGGATTCATGTATCTTATTCTACTGTAATATTGACCTTAAATAATTTTAAAATATAAACATTGGAAATAATTTATCTTAAAAATTAATTTAAATCTTGATAAAACTTTTTTTAAAAGCTAAAATGACAAATTAAGATATGCTTGGAGTGGTTGATAGATGTATTTAACAGTTGATCGACACTTAACAGTTCATATACAAATTTTAGTAACTTTCATTGTGACCTTGCAAGAGAAAGTGGAACTCTTAAAAACTCAATTTCAAAAAGAAAACATTACACTTTTTGCGGTGGATCATTAGCCATCAATGCTCAATTACTAACCCATGTATGAATGTTTTAAGGTTTTCCTGCATTTACAGTAACACAAGTAAAAATCATTCACACGGCAACATTTCTTTTGCTTGCCTCATTCGGGGTCCAGAATTAAAGTTGCAACCCACGAAAAGAAGACAAACCGGCTTCCGGATACAATACACTTGTCTACACAGTCTTTCTTGTTCATTCTGCAAACTGTTATAGAGTCTCAAACCTTTGCCCTCATTCCATCCTAAATTCTCTTGGAATCTTTTGCTGCAGAAAGCATCGACTGCATTAGATTATCATGCTAATTCATATGCATCAGGTAATTATTTCATAGAACCAAAAGAGAATTAAAAAAAAAAAAAAAACCAGTGAATAGAGAAAGCATATCTGACCTTGCATATACAGCTAAAAAGACAGCAGTTCTACAAAGCAGTTGCAACTCTAACCCACAATGAATAAATCCCATGATCTTTCACCCTGTATAGCATGTGATAATCACAATAGATACAGAAAATAAAAGGTCAATAAAAACAGTAGGTATTTAAATCATTTACTAATCCCAGGAAGACTAATCAAATAACATCATATAGTTTGGACTTTAAACTAACTGATAAGAAAGAAATAAATGAATTAATCTTAATAACCTATGGACGACATAGACCAGCTTAGAATTCAGAAACCCAAAAAAACACCAAGGTTCACATAGAAAATCCAGAACAATGTGGTCAGTGTGGAAAACCTGAAGTATTGCACATGCGACAGAATAAGTGTTGTCAATGTAAAAATTTACACGATCCAACGAAAGGATTGCACAGGATTGAATGAATGAGGTTAAAGCAGCAACACAAGAATTGAGTATCATTTGAGACCTAAACAATAAATAAAACTACTTCCACATACGCATCACTTAGAAAATTCAAACCAGCTCCATCAAAAACCTTAAGTGACTTCTTGGCTGCAAATAAAAGAAATGTGCACTAGGTGGGTTGCTAGAATCATCAACTTTGAACTGACACACCATTGACCCACACAAACAACTTGAATACTGGAAAATTTTTTCCCATCTGAACAAAAATTCCCTATGGTTCCAAGAGAGCCTAAAGATCAAATCTCATCAAATAATGATGATTTAAGATGGAGAGACAATAAAGCAAAGGCAAGAGCTATCCTCTCTCATGAAGCCAGCCATTAGGCAAAAAGCACAAATAAATAGTAAGCTAAATTGAAGTGTCAGAACAAAAAAAAGAGAAAGGTAAGGGAGGAAGAGGGGGACTCAGTACATAAATGGGAAATAGTAGCAAATCCCAAAAGCAGCATAAACTGTTCACTCACAAGTGCACATCATCAGAATCGATTTCAGGAAAGAGATTCATGTAAAAGCGAAAGCCATCTGGGCTTACATCTCTGCATAGTAAACCTGCAATAATTTTCAGTGCAGAAGTTGAACCTCAACTATTATATGTCATTAAAGCTTTTAAAAGAAAAGGTATATGAAAACAAACCTTTGCTCTCAGCAGTTAGAAGATGCTCCTTAGCCATAGCTGGAGCAATACCAAACATCATTGCAGCATCACTAGCAGTTATTCCAGCTCGGAGGGCATCAGGCTTCTCAACAAGGGTTTTGATTCGAGTAAAAACCTAAGACAGATAGCACAGAGAACATATAATGATTTGCTGAAAAATAGCTATCACGTAGATGGTATAAATTAACAAAAGCTAAGCCACAAAATGCTTAGCTAACATAGATTCTCTTCTTCTGACACTTATATCTCTGCATAGCAAAGTTTAAGCAATGCGGTGTGTTGGTCATGCGGAAGTTCAAACTTCAAGTGTTCTGAATATGGTCTACATCTTTTATGCTAAGCAGAAGCCCCAATTTTGACTAATTTGTCATGTTATGTAAAGGTGGCTGAGAATGTTAGTACTAATTAATTAAGAGGGTGCTTGGTTCTACTGACAGGGAAAACAGTTGGTTGTTCAGCTCCTAGCAGCTTGATGAGAAGTGTTTAGCTGCAGCAAAATGTTGGAATCCCTCACAGATGCAAACTGCAAAAGCTCCATATTGGAACTTTTCCTCATCATTGTGATATATTCAACCAAATTAACCCTACTAAAATTTGTTAAGGAAAACATTACTTTCTTTCGTAATAGTCTTGTTACTTCAAACGTTTATGGCCAATAAGAGGGTATGTATTGGGAGCTTGTCACCATCAAGTATTTAAATCATAGTCAAGATGATGGTGGCAAACACACCCTTGATGTGGCCATTTCTCGTTATGACAGCCAAAACATAATGGTTATCGCTGGCAACATCATAAATTTAAAATAATTAAAAAAAAAAAGTCTTTAACAAAACAGGGTGTATAAAGTGTAACAGCTATAACAGTAATGTGTAATGGCCAAAATGGCAGTGAAAAGGTTATAACAAGGGATGATGACCATGATGGACCAACTTAACCATGATTCACAAATATCTATCACAAATGGCCTGCAATGCAACAAATAGGCACAAAAACTGATATATAACAGCTTCAATGTTATGTGATGACTGTCGCTTAAAACTATAATCATCATTAGGCAGGCACTTAGAAAGTAATAGAAATGAAAGCATGATTTGCTTCCTCATCTGGGAAAAAAATGAAGGATTTTGTCACTCCAGTCAACAAAATGACAGAATTGCATGTTTATAGCTTCGGGAAGGCAAATATAGTAGATAAAATCTGTCCTACGCTCCAGTCAGCAACATGAAAGAATTTCATGTTTATGGTTTGTGAAAAGGCAAAACTAGTGTACCGTAGAACATTTAAGCTTCTAAATTTTGGCTTTAGGTGCTTTACTAATGCAATGAGGTCTATAAAATTCTCGTCACTTAGTCTCAAAAATTGAAAACTTCTGGCAGTATATGCAGTTTTACTGGTTTATACTAGTGTTGGGTAATGGATATTATGTTTTGTACTATAACATTTTTCTCCTTTGCTCAATCCAATATCATACTGTTTCAAGATTTACTTTTTACTCGGCAAAATATTCCAATTATCATTATCATCAGCTAGTCCTGTTTATCACAGTGAGCTTCACAGAAATTCATCTTATGATTTTTCTTAACTCAAAGATGTTGCAAGAACATTTGGAACAAGAAATTTGTAGAATAAAAAGAAATATGAGCCCAAAGTTTTTGCTCCATTCTAATGAAAATAGGAAATGCAAATTAATTTCAAGCATTGTTGCACGTTATAACATGATTCTTTAAACATGAGATTAAACAAGATCACCTCCTCATCACTGTGGAACTTATTCTGGATGACCATTACTCCACTATCAAATTTCCGAAGCATAACTGGTCTGTCAAACAAAGGACAATGTAATAAATGACAGAAACATTTCAAGAAAACCCTGATACAAGACTATAAAGATTAATTAGTATATTTTGAATCTGAAGTAAACAAGCAAACATAATTCCATGTCAGTTGAAGATAATAGCATACATACACATCAAATTTCTCCCAGAGAGTACATGCTTGAAGCAGATCCTCAGGTGAGATCAATTCTGTGCAAATAAAAATAAAACAAAAATCTAGTCTTTTACCATTTAATAAGTGCCAACAGAAAATCAAATCTCACAGATTGAAGCCATGTTCATCCAACCAAAAAAATATTATGGTATCAAATAAACCTGTGCCCCGAGCACGATTAAAGAGACAATAGATATCTATAAGATTGATCATTCCTCCAGCTCTTTCCAATGGTTTTCTGACAAAATCTGCCAACTGAATGTCAACAAGAACAATTAAACAAATTTAGCTTTTGAAAGTTAAGCAACTGAAAGGAGATTCTACTTTACATAAGACATTTGAAAAATTTTAAAAAAACTAGTAATATAACATCTAATCATCAATGATATGGAAAGAAAAAGTATCCAGGCCCACTAGCAACAAGATTGCTAAGGGAGATTGCAATATTGAAGGCTAGCATATTAAGATCTAGGACGTGGAAGCTAAGGGGTGTTTACTCAACAAACAGGAGAATCCAAATCCTTTTTTCCAATATATGATCCTGCATGTCACCCATCACAAAGTTGATGGCATTCATGCATGCTACATGATTATTAATATCATTAGCATAAGCAAAAGCAAAAAAAAAAAGGACAATTTCTTCCAAGATTAATTTCATCACTCAGAAACCTAGTCTTCCATAATCTATGAATAAAACAAAAAATAAAAATAGGCATCCTTGACCTGTATACGGTCTATTGTTCCGAGGAACAACAAAATCAAAACAAAGTCTGTACTCTTCCCAATCACAATTAATAAAGATCCTTTCAAATTAATTTAAGCATGTCATTTTTTTTACGATATCTCAACATTCCTGAAAGAAAACCGCAGAAAACTACAATCCCAGGGACCTTATTCCTATTCATGTGAAAAACTACTCTCCTCCTTCCTACAACTTCCTCCTCAAAAGACCTCTCTAACCATCTAGAAGTGACCTCAATAATAGGGCATCAATAGGTGTAAGTTCCATCTTTTCAGGATACAACTAACAAAAGCAAGCAATGTCGTCAGCAACCAAAGAACAGTTTGCTAGAATCCAGATGAGTGAAAGTACAATTCCTGTAAAATTTAGTTTGATAGACACTAGTTAAGATCTTCAAGCAAGCACAATCTATCTCCAAAGAGTGCAAAAGGCAGTATATTAATTTAGAGTTTTCTCAGAAGATTTTCTATTTAGGAATAAATATTATAATTAGTTAAATTTTCTATTTTAGTTATTTATACTTTTCTTCTATGGAATATATTATAATTTTTCGTATTTACAATTGCTAATCCTACAAAAAAAATAAAAAAATAAAAAAAAAAAGGAAAGCCATGTAATCAAGAATTTTCTTATGCTTTTGACTTGGAAGGAACATGTGTATAGCTTGATTTCTCTTTTGGTATTATTTTTTGTTCCACTTTCCTGTTTCCCAAAAAAAGAGATGTTGAATCACCTGAGCTAATGTTTATAGCATTCAAAAAGCCAGAACTTAGCCCTTGCTTCAATCAATCCTAAAATATTTCTAGTTACTTACCATTACAAACACTAGACACTACATAATGCTTGCGCATTCAAGATACAGTAATTGGTATGCCTAGAAATGCCACAAGCATAACTTGTTCACGAGCAGATTTGCATTTGTAAACAAAATTTCTAAAGTTAAACTCCTGCCAGGTTCAGAAGTTTTTGTGTTTCATTTAATGTTCAAACTTAAAAAGATGCTTATGTTTTCCTTTGACTTCATGGATGAATCTACAACCATGTACTGTTAGATGTAATGACAAAAAAGAGAGTTAAAAAGATTTCATGTAAAACAATTATGTTAGATTCAACCTGGGAAGCACATGCTAGTAAATTGCTGATTATAGGGCCTAGGAAGAAAGTACAATTAAGCAGCATTAGATTCAATTGGAATTTGATCCAAAGGGGAGCTAAAAAATAATAGAAGCCTTGAAATTCCTGGCAGTGAGAACATCCAGGGTTGAAAGAGTTGCTTGCATTCTAGATTGTCGAAGGTAATAATGGTCTTGATCACCAGGAAATTTAAGCTTCATAGATCACATCTACATTCCAAAACCCATCACACCAACTCCAATCCTTCTATCAGCTAACTTGCATATGCCTTAATCTATAAGTAGAATAGGACATGCAATGTCTTAATTTCAGCAATGGAATCTACACAAACTTATATTTGCATTTATAGGTGGACATCTAAAGTTTGCAACGCAAAGACCAAAACTTTATCCTCGAAACCATCTGATATTGGATCCACATGTACACAAGACTTATCCATTAGCACATAATTCTGCCGTCCCTAGTTCCTCCAACATCACTTTGATGTTGAGAAGAGGTGAAAGAAAACCATATCAATTAATTCCCAATATACTGAAGAAACCTGATCAAGGAGTCTGCAAATAAATTTCCAGAATTATAACTTTGGGGCAATACATAAAATCCATAAGATGAGGAGTTTCAGAATGAAATTGACCTATGTTCCATCATAATTCATCATACTGACAGAAAAGAAAGAAAGTTCTTAAGTTCACAAAGAGAAAGAAAGATTCCATCAATTCCGTGTGCCCCATTCCCTAACAAAACTAGTTATTTAAACTGGCAAAGATAAAGAGAAAAAGAAACCTGTCGAGACAATTGTTGGTGATAGAGAGCCCCTGCAGATTCTTTTGTGACTGGAGATATGATACCAACACTCAATAACCATTCTTGCATCTCCTCGTTAGAGCATATTTCATCATCATTAGGTGCACTAGTTTGAGAGTTAGAGGAAGACAAGAGCTTCTGCCTCATTTTGTCAGCTAGGATGACCATGTCTTTAGCTTTGCTCTGAAAATTGAACACAAAAACTTACATTTGCAGGATATAAAAACAGCAATATAGCCAAGACACATGGAAAGGAAGGGCATATGTTATATTAATTAATTACCATTAGAGCATTCAAGTCTTGGAAAGCCTCGTGCAAGCTCTTGTCTGTACTCTCCCAAATCTGCTGCTCCTTCCTCAGTATCCCAGCAACTCCCACCATTCTAA
>CATIWR010539971.1:0-24552 GCA_949677035.1 Omphalea diandra
ATAAAACAATTTGTCATACAACTATACAAACACTACATATATGTTCAAGTGTCCCCAAATGCAATGGTGCTTCTAAATGATTATTTATCTAATGCATATGCTCATGTGATAATGCCAATGAATGTGGCTAGGGATGTTACAATTATTATTCATTATTAATAAATTTATATTAATTTTAATTAAATAATTCAATATTATATTAAGTTAATATTATAATAAGATTAAATTCATATTAAGGTAATATTATATTATTAATTATTAATATCTTAATATATATTCTTAACATTAAATATTATATTATTATAATATAATATTCAAATAATATATATGTTATCTCAATATATATATATATATATATATATATATATATATATATATATTCTTAATATATATTAATATTATTAATTTAATATTTTCTTTTAATATTATATATTTTATATGATATTTATATTATTATATTTATATATTTCATGTATTATAGTATAATTTAATATTTATTAATTATGTGTGTAATCAAGTCAAGTTAAACATTGTCTGCCTCGAGCTCAAGCTCCATTTGAAAATTCAAAGCTCAAGCTTTAGCTCGATTGAGCATTAATTTTTAATCTCAAGTTAGAGCTTCATCAAGTACTCGAATATTTGAACTCAACTCGATTAGGGGCTTATATATATATATATATATTTGTGAATCCTTTAAGTTGAAATTTTAGTTAAAATAAGTTTGATTAAGCTCAAATAAACTTAATTAGGCATGAATAACTTATGCTTGTTTGGTAACATTGTAAATATATCTAAGCTCGATTACGCTTATGAGCCACTTGAATCAAGTCTTTTGATATTCAAATTTGACTCATTCGATTACTCAAGTAGCTCAAGCTCAGCTCGATTAATCTTAAGTTGATTTTGAGTAATTATTGAGTTGTTTGCAAATTGTCTCAATTCATTTACACACATATATTTAATATTATTAATACATTTTATTATGTTATTTAAAATATTATATTAGAATTTCTTATTATTTAATATTATTAATATATTATATTGTATTATTTTAAATTTTATATATAATTTATAATATTTATAAAATATTTAATATTGTAATTATTTAGAATATTTATAAAATTATTTAATATCATGTATATTTATTTATTTATAATTTGCTAGCTTAGCGACAGACAGTCTATTGCTAGCTAGCGATGAAAAGTTGTCGAAAGTGAATTGGCGCCAAGTTAGCACTAGTTTTTCTTATGAATTTAGTGGTGGATTTCAAATCTGTCGCTAATTTTGGGAATCCATCACTATTTAGTTACGAAAACATTTTTGTTGCTGAATTCATCACTATTCTAATAGAGTTTTACAGTGATTCATTCATTTGGCATTATACCATCACCATCTAATTTATTCTCTTATAATTTTTAGAACCCATAAAAGAAGCAAGGGAACTTATAAGCACCACAGAGCTTTGTCAAGATAGGAGAGTTAAAACTGCATAAACTTGAGAGGATTATTAAGGACATAATAAAGGTCAAAGTGGAACGAGCAGTACAAAAGTGCATAGACAATAATCTAAAAAGGGATGGTTAAATAGATTTCGATGAATGGTTTGGTACCATAAAAGCTAACTAATGAGGGAATAGAGTCACATATCTATAAAGACAAAGAAGATGAGCATGAAAGGAAGTTAGGAAGTACGAGGCCATTCGCTAACATGAACCAACCATTGTCTAAGATATTTGAGGAGCTATAGAAGAGAGGGATGCTCAAATTACTTAATCTAAAGCCTTTTCCAAGCCTACAAACTAGGGGCTTTCTATTGGGTCCCTTTTATAGCTTTCATTAAGTCCATGGTCACAGTACTAGCATATGTAAATGTCTCAAGGAAGAAATCCAAGATCTCATTGATTCAAAGAATCTTATTGTACACAATTGTCATTTACTATTATCCTTCTCTTTCTTTTATAAATACCTCTCCTTAATTTGTATGCCTAAATCTACCATTTTTACCTTTCTCAACATGGCAAAGGCATTTATGAAGTCTTTCCCATCCAAAAGTTGTTTGATTCGCCTTAGGTGGGTTTTAAAGCCCTCTGATACCTGTCCACAATCCAACTTCACTTGGATTTTCTTCAGGCTGCTAGTGATCTATAAAATCTCACTACCCATTCTTTCCATTTTGGAGATACTAATATCTACCTCTGCTAAAACAGTTCGATGCCATCATCGACTTTAGATCACAAGTGCTAATAAGATTGCCTTACCATATTTGAATTACCCTCATATCCAAAAGATGATGCATCTATTCGATTCATAAAATGATGAGGTACCTATGTACACCTTGGGTAAGGAGAAGACTCCAATGTCTCCCTTTCTTGCTCTTTATCCTTTCATGGGCCATACCCGAACCACATAAGACTTTATCACAGTGGTTGTCTTGATGGGAGAGTTTCTACTATAAATAGGCAATGGGAAAATATATTAGCAATTCTTAGCCCTTATTGAAGGAATCAACCTTGAGAAGACACCTATCCCTACAATTCTTTGTGAGACCATTGTGGTCTTAGACATGGTATCACTTATTATTAATAATTATTTCTCTGGGTGCATATTGTTACTTCAGGGATGATTATTTTTTCTTGTAGTTCTTTCACCATCATTTTCTAGTTTATTTTTTTATTTTCATTTATATTTTTATTTTATCGCCCTAACTTTTGCCTAGGTCCCCTTACTGGTTTTCAATCTAGTGGGTTACTCACTATTACTTAGGTTACCCTTTCAAGTTCTTAAACTAACGAGCTTTTTTTTCTTTTATTATTATTATTTATTCATTATCATTTTGTTTAGATATGGCTACGAGAGAAGTTGGATTTATGGGCTACTTTAACTTTAGATCTGATACACTATTTTCCACAACATGACTCAAATTGTCGCCTATCACAACCTATTGTTATTGAGGCAAAATAGACTAAATGGTTGTCTCACATTATGGGCTCTAATATCTATGAGACCTACCCCTTGTGGAGACTGACAAGGGTTACGTTGAGAACCTATAGCAATTGTATGATCATCCTTGTTCTATTGTTCAGTACTTTCTCTGCTCCTACTAGAGTCTACCATTAGTTTGGGGCCCTAAAGGATACCATGGGCTTTCTCCCTATTTTCACCCAAGGTACCTAACCTTTTTTATAACATGGAGGCCATTTTGGTTGATCGCTACATCTATCACATATTCCCTATTGAGGCCTCTACCATTTATGACACTGATTTTAAGACTTGGTTATCTAACAAATAGTGGCATATGCTTGAGTTCATCAAACGTCTATGACATCAAATGAGCATATGGAAAAAGAACTTATTGTATTTCATTTAGTTTAAAGAAATATTTGATAAAGACTTATGCAAATGCATCTCTTTCTAATATTATGCTTTACATGAACCATTACATTTTGCATATTGCATCTTGATTGAATGCACAATCACTATTTTTAATAATGGCACATTAGATCATATGATTGTCTTACTCAATCCCTTTGCCTTATTAGTTCCTTACTTTTTGTCCCTATTTCTTTTGTTGCCACCCCATGTTCTATTATTCTCTAGTGGCTATCCTTAGTGGTCAATTGCACTATCTCGACTTTTACTTTTCTTATTACATTTTTAATGTCCTATTTTTCCCTATGTCATTCTCTTGGGTTTTTTTACTTAACAAACTTCTTCTCTTTTTTTCTTTTTTTTTTTATTTTTTATGCCTTAACTTTTGCCTAAGTCGCCCATTTGGTTTTTTAACTTTACAGGTTTATTTTACTTTTCTCACATCCTCATACAAAATATTTCTTTAGCCTATGTAGGTTTATTGGCTCGGAGAACTCATTCACATCCATGTTTGATAACTTTACAGTACCACTTGAATAAATCTATTTGACAATATAGGGACTTTTCCAATTCTGTCTGAACTTTCCTTAAGCATCATGACATTGGTTGCTCTCAACATTAAATCAATGACCCTCATGTTACTTTCTTTGACTCTATTGTTAAAAGAGCGAGCCATCCTATCTTGGTACAACTTAATGTGATAAAGAGCCTTCAACCTTTTCTCGTCTAGTAAGGCCAGTCATTTAAGTCTAGTTCTTATCCACTGATACTCAAGAATTTTTATTTCAACTAATACTTATAGGGGCTTCATCTCTATCTCAATTGGCAACATTACCTCCATTACATACACAAAACATCATGGTGTCATTCTTGTTGACCTACTAGTTCTTGTTGACCTACTAGATGTAGTTCGATACCCCCATATTAGGAAGGGTAACTTTTTGGATGAATTCTTATAAGTTTCAACCATCTTGGCAAGGATGTTCTTAATATATTTTTTTTCATTCCCTCAACTACCCATTAGTTTATGGTTTGTAAAACGATGATTTATGATGGATTAATCCATATTTCTCTAAAATTGTCATGACCTCTGCCTAAAAGTGTACTCCATTGTCTGTGATTATGTGGTGTGGTATCCCATATCGATAAATAAGATTCTTCTCTATAAATCAAGCCATTTGGTTTTGCCCCTAACTTACCAAAGAACTCAGCTTCCACTCACTTTGGAAAGTAATCCATAACTACCATGATGTATTTATACCTCTTTACAAAAGTTGGTTTAATTTCCTCGATCACATCAATATTCCAAGCTATGAATGGCCAAGGCAGAGTTAAATTGTGTAATTTCATTGATGGCAGATGATTAACACTACCATGAACTTAACACTTGTGATAGTTTTGGGCCATTTGAATGTAATCCTACTCTATAGTGGTCTAATAATAACTCGTCCTCATAATTTTCCTTATTGAGGCTTTTCCATTAGTATGGGGACCGTAAACCCCTATATGCACATCTTTCATTACCCTGCTTACTTCCTTTTCTGTTAAAGACCTCAAGTGGACTCCATTCAACGTTTGTTTGTATACCATGTTGTCATAAACTATGAATTGTAATTCTAGCCTCTAAAACACATCTTTATCCCTCTTCTTAGCCCTCTCAAGGTACTCTTCTTTTTACAAGTACTTACACATCATAGTACCATGAATGATTTTCTACTAAAACTTACATCACACTTTTCATTTATGTAACATGGGATTATGGACCTAAATGTGATAAATGACTTCATCAACATCATTTTCTTCTCTTCCCAATAATGATCAAAGTGGCTAAGGCATCAACCATTGCATTATCCTTTCGTGGAAAATAGTGAAATATGATCCTCTAGAAATTCTTGATCAATTTCTTCAAATTATTTAAAGATGGACCCAAACATTCCTCCCTAAATTCCCACTCGTTGTTTTTTTAAAAGATTATCAATAATGAGTCCTTAAACACTTCAACTACACTTATCATCATTTGTATCAAATATTCCAACCTAAAGATTCATTCGTGTTATTAGTCACTTTGAAATCTAGTTTCTTGGCTATAGGTGTAACATCCTCAACCCAATTCATATGCATTTTAATTATGTTATATTTGAATATATGCATCACATGGTATAAGCATAACAACAACACTTGCATTATTGCATTTGAGGCATTTAAATATAAATATCATGTTTGCATAGTGGCATGGCAAATTGCCATATGTTGCGTATGTCTTATTGTATTTCAAATAATGGTGTTCAACTTTATTAAAAGTATAAGGAGTATATGAGGATTAGTAGATGGATAGAAGTGATGAAGGAGTCAATAAAAGGGATGAAAAGAAGAAAATTGCACTTCTAATCAATAGGAATAAGCCACCATGATGTTGCCTTATTAAGGTAGGTATACATATTATATTTTTCTTCCTTTAGGAGCATATCAGAGAGGAAAAATGGTAGGAGGTACAATAGAAGGAAGGGAGCTAAGAAAGAAAAAAAAAGTAAAGGAGAAGAAAAAGAAAAAGAAGAAACAAAGGTAGAAAAACTGAGTTAACTAAGAAGAATCTTGAGGTTTTCTAGCTTTGATGAAAGGTATGTGAATTCATATTTGTTCTACCATGAAATTTCTCCTTCATGGCATGTTAATCATGAGCAAATAGTACAAGTTATAAAATAATTATAGTAGGATTCATGTGGAGAAGTTATTGATAGTGAATATGAGCTAAATTCCTTTAATTTTATTTTAAGGGCAAACTATTTTACCCATCATTTCATAACCCTAGAAGATGAATTAGGCAAACTGTAAAGCATGAAATTTGTAAGGTTATGTCTCATATAAATTTTTGTAAAACAGTTTTGCTAAATAAGTTGTCTGTGAAGATATATGGCCCTTGATTATGAGTAGTTGTTGTTAAAACCTACTGAGCTCTCAGTTCAGTTTTTCAATAATTTTGTTGAAAATTGGAGCATACATGAAACATAAAAAAAAATGTCCATTTATATGTTAACTAATTAGATATAAATTAGTTTTTTCAATTGGAATTCTATGTTTTGGGATATGGCTATGTTTACAGGATTATTTAGTGTATAATTGCACCTAAAATAAGGCAAATTTATAAAACTTACCATAAATTATGTAGTGCATATTTTGGATTGAATTTCGAATATTTTATACCCATATATGTATAGTTTAACAAAAAAAGATAATCAAGTCATTTGGATTTATGAGGCAAAAGTGATTATAGAAATAGCCTACCATTGTCATGATATTTTACTAGAGCATATATGCATAATAAGATGAAAATCTTACTTTGTCATCATGGATTGATTAGGCGTATTAAAATAGGTCATTGAGGCATTAAAGATAATATTGGGAATAAATTGGGAGCATCCATGACTAAATAGCTTGAAGGAGGAGGTAAGTAAATGGTTAATAGTGCTAAACATGTGATTGGTTAAATGTCATGATCATATACTCAATGGAATGAAATTTAGTTTAATGAGATGATATTGATGAACACTTAGATGAAAGGATGGTTATACTTTTGAATTATTTATTTTCATGAGACGTTGATGAATTATGACTTGGGAGTGAAAGTATGTTGTGATATGATTGGCTAAGGTTTATAGCTGTTGTTGTTAGTTGTTATATTGTTGGAATTATGTTGAATTTATATGTGATTTATTGAAAGACTAATACTTGATGTTGTTGAGCAAGCAAAAAAATCTAATTGCCTATGTAGTAAGGATCTATAGCCTATATGGCATCAATATATGATAGCTTGTATGGCAACAACATTTGACAACCTATGTGGCAACCAAATATGATAGCCTGTATGGCAACAACATTTAATAGCATGTGTGGCAATGATATCTATAGCCTGTATAGCAACAAAATATGATAACTTATGTGGCAACAACATTTGATATCTTATATGGCAATAACATCTATAGCTTGTATGGAAATAATAAATAACAACCTGTGTGGCAATAATATTTGATAGCCTGTGTGGCATTAAAGAGTAAAACTCTTCATTTAGTGCATGGATGTGATGATGAGTTATTTATTTTTAAATGCTTGTTATGTTATTTGTGATTGAAATATCATTATGTATTTACTTACTGAGTATGCAAGCTCACTTCTTTGTATTAAATTTTCTTTTAAGAAGGGTAGACTAAAGATTGTATCTAGTTTGAATTTTGAAGTTGTTGTCAATCAGTCTGATAGAGGTTGGCCCAGTATATAGTCTATTAGTATTTTGGTTTATTTAGCCATGTATATTTTGTTATAAAGAGCTACTATGTTATGATACAAGATACATAGTGCTTAAAACAATTGAAGAAAAGCCCTATAATAACAATGGAAGGCATGAAAGAATTTTAACGATGTTGTGTCACTTTAGTATTCCATATCTTATAAATAAGTTAATGTACCTACTTTAAGAATGTTTAATAAACAGAACGTCACATTTTATTGGTATCGAAGCTAGGTTAAATGATTATGTAGCATGTGTGATGTGAATATTTTGTATATGATATTTGCATTGTGTTAATAGTTACATGCATTGGCATATAGGAGTATGGATGCACCTGGTAGAGTTCATGATGGCCCAAAGGTTAGACATGAGTCTATGGAGTTTCTTCATGCACGTGAGTATGTTGTAAAGAATCTTAAGATGTTAGAAAATAATCCAACTATGGTTGCAAGCCTAAATATCATATAGTTTTCTAAGATGATGCAAATATTTGCAGCACGAGCATATACAAGACTTGTTATAGACAAAAATTAGGATAGATTGAGGAGGCAAAGGGCAATTGACTTTGAGGGAACTACAGATCCTACTGAGGCTGAGGAGTGGCTTAGAAGAACTAAGAGAATCTTGAACAAGCTTGAATGCATCCCATAGCAAAAGCTGAAGTATACAATATTTTTGCTTTAAAAGAATGCCTTATATTAGTGGGAGACTATTCCATGTAGCACTGATCAACTGATGACTTTGACATGGGATGATTTTCTAAGGAAGTTTGCAAATAAATACACACTAGCAGTATACTTAGATAAGAAAAAGGTGAAGTTTTCCCAATTGAAGTAAAATGATATAACAGTGACGAATTATGAGGTATAATTTGTTAAACTCTTAAGATACGTCCCAAAGTATATAGCTACAGAGGAATTAAAGTGCTAGAAATTTAAGAGGGGATTAAGGTTAGAAGTTTGAGATCGATTAGTAATAAAGCCAGCCAATTATACTACATTATCAACAACAACTATTCAAGTTAAGAAGGTGATCAAAGAGAAGAAAGCAATTAAGGCAAAAAGGAAAAGAAATTATGTAAAGTGGAGTGGACAACCAAATATAGCAACAAAAAGAGGTGATTTCACATCATATAGGGGATCAGGATTTAAAGGAATTGCTGTTAATTAAAGAGGCAGAGGATAAAGTCAGCCTGGTAGATTAGTGTCAGTGGCATTGGGTAGAGGTGGTTATGGTAGTTTTGAAGCCTTAGAGGACAGGAGAGGACCAGTTGGCATAATGGGTAGAGGTGTAGGCCCAATTTGTAGTTATTATAGAAAAACTCATTTTGGAGACTATTGGGGGGCCTAAAAGAACTTACTTACTATACTTGTAGACTGCTAAGCCATATGAGTCAAGATTATCCAATGGCAGGTTTGAATAGAGGGAAGTCTTAGGGAGTTGGGCAGAGCAATGTTAAGGAGAATGTTCATGACACAAGTAGAGGTAGAGGCAAAGAATAACATGGTGGAACATCTTCAATTCTTAGTAGTGGATAGGTAGCCCATACTCAACCATATGCTAGAGTTCATGCTATCACTCGTCCATCAAGGGGCTCCAACAACTCCCAAAGTTATTTATAGTATAATTTCTATTTGTGATTTAGATGTTTATATTTTGATAGACCTAGGATCCATACATTCATTTGTCTTTAGAATTTGCATCACAGGTGCATGTTGTAGTTGAATCCTTGGGATATGATTTAGGTGTTTTGATGCCTACTGGAGGTAGTATGATTGTAAACAAAGTATGTAGAACTTTTATGGTGCTAGTGTGTGGTGTAATATTGCTTGTATATTTGATATTGATGAACTTTAAGGAATTTGATGTTATTCTGGGTATGGACAAGTTAGCAAAACATCATGCAGTTTTAAGATTATCATACTAAAGAATTGATGACAAGATCTTTAGGACAACTGAGAGTTATATTTGTTGGGAAGCACAAAACTATCCAACTTGTTTAATCTAAACTATTCTGGCTTTTGAACTAATCAAAGAAGGTTGTGACACATTTCTAGTAAGTGTGGTGGACACCAGAGTTTCTAGTTTGGGTTTGGCAGATATTCCTATAGTGAAAGAGTTTTTATAAGTATTTCTTGATGACTTGTTGGGTTTGCCACCATATAGAGAAGTTGATTTTAATATTGAGACCTTACCAAGAGTGGCACCTATTTCTATTACACCATATCCAATGGCAGTAGTGGAAGTGCAAGAATTAAAGAAACAATTAGAAAAGTTGTTACAAAAGGCTTCGTTCGACCTAGTACATCTCATTAGGGGGCATCAATGTTATTTGTGATGAAAAAGGATGGAAGCATGCAATTGTGTATTGATTTTAGGCAACTGAATCAAATAACAATAAAAAATAAATATCCCTTATTTAGAATTAACGATTTATTTCATCGGCTTTGAGGTTCAACGATATTTTCAAAAATTCATTTGAGATATAGGTATTAGTAGTTGAGGGTTGTTACGCCAAACATTCCAAAAATTGCCTTTTGTATTCGGTATGGTCGCTATGAGTTCCTTGTTATGCCTTTTGGGTTAACTAATGCTTTATAACATTTATGACATTAGTGAATTATACCTTCTAGCAATATATTGATCAGTTTGTGATTGTGTTTATTGATGACATTCTCATATTCTAATAAAATCATGAATAACATGAGAAACATCTAAGAATTGTATGGAAAAATAGTTATATGCTAAATTGAACAAATGTAATTTTTGGATGGAACAAGTGGTTTTTTTAGGGCATATTGTATCAAGATATGGTGTTCAACCTTATCCAACTAAGGTGAAAATCATTTTAGAGTGAAATCTACCTAAAAATGTATTAAAGGTATGTTGTTTTCTCCAGCTGGCTGGTTATTATAGATGATTTGTGGAATGATTCTCCATTATTGTTGGGCCATTAATAGAATTATTGAGGAAGGATGTAGCATTTAAATGGGATGATCAATATTAGTAAAGTTTTGAGGAACTAAAAAAGAGATTGACTACGACGCGAATTTTGACATTGTCGTCAACAAATGGTAGCTTTGTGGTGTACACTAAGGAATTAAGATGGGGGTTAGGTTGTGTATTGATGCATCATGGAAATGTGATAGCTTATGCTTCTTGATAGTTAAGGCCTCATAAGTTGAATTATGCTATGCATGACCTAGAGTTGGCAACCATTGTCCATGCCTTGAAAATTTAGAGGCATTACTTGTATGAAAAGACATTTCAGATTCTGATATATCATAAATGTTTGAAATATATTTTAATATAGATAGAATTAAACCTAAAGCAAAAATGATGGATATAATTGTTAAAGGACTATGATTGCACTATTGATTATCATTTGGGTAAGGCTAATGTTGCTACTAATACTTTAAGCCCAAAGGTTTAGATGTTGTTGCTGGTATGGTTGGTTGTAATTTAACATCCTTAGTGAATCTTCATGCTTTAAATGTAAAATTTAAGATTGAGAATGTGACAACATTAATGGCTACATTTCAGTTAAAGCCTATGGTAGATGATAAAAATAGAAAAGTTCAGAGGAAGGATCCATATTTGCAGAAAATGTTATTAAATATACAGTAAGATAAGAAGATTGATTTTTCAATTGGAGATAATGGGATAATAGTTATGGGTAGTCAAGTTTGTGTACCAGATGTTGATGGTTTAAGATTAGAGATTATGCAGGTGGCACACAATGCACCATATGTTATGCACCCTAGAAGTGCAAAAATGTATAGAAACCTAGGGTCACATTTTTTATGGTCAATGATGAAGAAAGATATAGTTGAGTTTGTATCAAGATGTTTAACTTGACTACAGATCATGGTAGAACATCAAGCACTAGTAGGTAAATTGCATACTTTATCTGTTCCTGAATAGAAATGGAAAAAAAATTTCAATGGATTTTGATGTTAATTTGCCTAATACACAACAAAGGCATAATGCTATTTGGGTTATTATGGATGGACTCACAAAATCTGCACACTTTTTGCCTATATGACAAACAGATTCACTTCATAGACTGGCTAAAATATATGTTGTTAAGATTGTGATATTACATGGCATTCCTATTTTTATTATGTCAGATAGAGATCCTCGATTCACTTATCATTTTTAGAATAGCTCACAAATGACCATGGGTACTTATTTGAACTTTAGTACTACCTTTCACCCACAAACTGATGGTCAACCAGAGAGGACTATTCAGACATTACAGGATACAAAGCGATATTGTGTGTTATAATTCAAAGGTAATTAGGATGATCATTTGCCATTAATGGAGTTTACATATAATAATAGCTAACTCTAGTATTGATATTACACCATATGAAGCTTTATATGGTAGTAAATGCGAAAGTCTAATTTGTTAGGATGTTGAAGGGATGAGATAGTTAGAGAGTCCCAAGATGGTATAAGATATAGTGGCCAAAATCTAAGTAGTCAGAAGATGTTTATGAGCTGCTTAAGAAAGGTAAAAAGGGTATGTTGATAGATATAGATGAGAAATGGAATATCAAGTTAGAGATAAAGTATTGTTGAAGGTTTCACGACGAAAATACATTATTAGGTTCAGTAAATAGAGAATGTTGAGTCTAAAGTACATTGGGCCATGTGAGATCATAGAGAGAATTGGGCCTTTGGCATATCAATTGGCATTACAAACATAATTATCTCATATACATGTTGTGTTTCATGTTTCTATGCTTCAAAGGTATTAGTATGATCCTAGCCATAAATTATCAGAGCTAAAGATTGAATTATCTGATGATATGACTTATCACGGAGAACCAGTTGAAATTCTTAAATAATAACTAAAACAGTTAAGGAATCAAGTGATATCTAGGATTAAAGTGATATGGAGCCATCACTCACCTAAGGATGCCACTTGGTAAGTAGAGGAACATATGAGTCGATAATATCCCTATCTATTCTAAAGTTTAAGTAAAATTTCAAAGATGAAATTTCCATAAAAAGGGGAGAATTGTAACATCCTCAACCTAATTCATATGCATTTTAATTACATTATATATCCTCAACCCAATTCATATGCATTTTAGTTATGTTATATTTGAATATATGCATCACATGATATAACATGACAATAACAATTGCATTATTGCATTTGAGGCATTTGAATATGAATATGACATTTGCATAATGGCATCGTAAATTGTTATATGTTATGTGTATGCGTTATAATATTTAAAATAACAATGTTTTGGAACTTATTAAAAGTATAAGGAATGTATGTGGATTAGTAGATGGATATATGTGATGAAGGAGTAAAAAAGAGGGGCTAAAAGAGTGAAATTGAGCTTCCAACTAATAGGAATAAGCCACCATGATTTTGTCTTATTAAAGTAAGCATACAAATTGAATTTTTCTTCTTTAGGAGCATATTAAAGAGGCAAAAACATGAGAAGGTGCAACAAAAGGAAGAGAGATAAGAAAGAAAAAAGAAAAGGAAGAAGAAGAAGAAAGATATGAAGAAAAATCAAGTTAATTAGGAAGAATCTTGATGTTTTCTACCTTTGGTGAAAGGTATATGATTTCATATTTGTTCTCCTATGAAATTTCTCCTTCATGGCATGTTAATTATGAGCAAATAGTATGAGTTATAAAGTAATTGTAGTTAGGATTCATGTAGAGAATTTGTTGATAGAGAATATGAGTTAAATTTTTTTAATTTTATTTTCATGGTAGACTATTGTACCCCTGACTTCATAACCCTAGAAGATGAATTAGGAAAAGTGCAAAACATGAAATTTGTATGGTTATATCTCTTATAAATTCCTATAAAAATTTTTTGCTAAATAAGTTGTGTGTGAAGAGATATGGCTCTTGATTGTACTCATTGTTGTTGAAACCTATTCAACTCTCAGTTTTGTTTTCCAATAATTTTTTGGGCTTAGAATGGGAATCAGGTGAGTGAAAATTATGAAAGTTATAGCATTATATATTATCTAAATTCCTATAAAATAATTTTACTTAATATTTTGTGTGCTAAGAGATATGACTCCTTGATTGGGGCTGATCTTGAACATGCTCATGCCTACAAACTCTGAGATTGATCATTTCATTTAAAAACCTTAAAAGCTAAATTGAATCAACAGTAAAACATGAAAAATGTTCATTTATATGTTAACTAATTTTATATAAGTCAGTTTTTCAATTGGAATACTATGTTTTGGGATAAAACTAAGTTTGTAGAACTGTTTAGTGTATAATTGCACTCAAAATAGGGTAAATTTATAAAATTGACCATAAATTAAGGAGTTCATATTTTGGACTCAATTTTGGATATTATGTACCCATATATGTCTAGTTTAATTAAAAATTAATTAGGTCATTTGGATTTATAAGGCAAAAGTAATTATAGAAATAGCCTACAAAAGTCATGATATTTTATTAGAACATATATGCATAACAAGATGAAAATCTTACTTTATCATCATGGATTGATTTTTTGTATTGAAATAGGTCCTCGAGGCATTAAAGATAATATTGGGAATAAGCTAGGACTATCCACGACTTAATAGCTTGAATGAGGAGATAACTAAATAACTAATGGTACTAAACATTTATTTGATTAAATGCCATGAATATATACTCAATGGAATGAAATGTTGTTTAATGAGATGTTATTGATGAACACATTGATGAAAAATTGTTATACTTTTGAATTATTTATTTGCATGAGACATTGATTAATTATAACTTCAGAGTGAATAGGTGTTGTGATATGGTTTTCCAAGGTTTATAGGTGATGTTATTAGTCATTATATTGCTAAAATTTATTGGATTTATATGTGATTTGTTGAAAAGACTAATATTTGATGTTGTTGAGCAAGCAACAAAATCTTATAGTCTGTGTGGTAATAATATATGATAGCCTTTGTGCCAATAACATTTGATAGCCTGTGTGGCAATGATACCTATAACATGTGTTGCAACAATATATGTTAGCTTGTCTGGCAACAACATTTGATAACCTATATGATAATGATATCTATAGGTTGTGTGGCAATAACATTTGATAGCCTGTACGACATTAAAGAGTAAAAACTCTTTATTTCGTGCATGGATGTGATAATGAGTTATTTATATTTAAATGTTTGATATGTTGTTTGTTATTGAAGTATTATTATGTGTTTGCTTACTGAATATGCAAGCTCACTCCTTTGTATTAAATTTTCTTTTAGGAAGGGTAAACTAAAGATTACATCCAATTTGCATTTTGAAGTTTGAGGTTGGACCAGTATGCAGTATTAGTATTTTGGTTTGTAACCATATATATTTTGTTGCAAATAGTTATCATGTTGTGATACAAGATACATAATGTTCTAAATAATTAAAGAAAGGTTTTTTAATGATAATAGATGGCATGAGAAAATTTTAATGATGTTGTGTCACTTTAGTATTTCATGTCTTATGAATGAGTTAATGCACCTACTGTAGGAATGATTAGTAAATGGGATGTCACAATAAGGGAAAGTTCTCCATCTGGCGACAACACGATTATGCCCATACTAGCTTCTTTCTTATTCATTGCTTCATCAAAGTACATTGTCCAACCTTGAGGCTAACTTGCTCCTAATCCTTTATTTGGGAAATAAGGAAGTTCGACTCCTCTTTCTTCAATAGGCTATTGAGATAAATATTTTGTAACTACTCGACCTTTAATCACTTCTTAGTTACATATTTGATGTCAAGCTCTATCAAAATTATTAGTCATTTTTGCTAATTTTCCAACAAGGAAGTACGCCTTATGCCAATACTTGATCAGATCAACTTTTAAAACCACTTTAACAAATTATGACTAGAAATAGTGCCTTAACTTTTTTGTGGCCCATACTAACACTGAGCAAGTTTTCTCTACTTGATTATACCTCTCCTTGTAGAGCAGCTTCTTACTGAAGTAATACGCTACATACTCATTCTCTATCTCATTTTCTTATGCCAACATTGCCTCTACTATAGAACTATCTTCTACTATCAAACACAAAAGTAATGTCTTCTTAAACTTTAGGGGTTTAAGCACTAGTAATTTAGTTAAGTACTCTTTTATCTTCTTGAAATCCATATGACACTATTCATTCCACTTCACTGACTTGTCCTTCCTTAACAGTATAAATATTAGCTTGCACATAGGAGTGAGTCTTGCTATGAACCTACTGATGTACTAGAGACAACCTAGGAAACCTTAAACTTCCTTCTTTATCTTAGGTGGAGGCATGCCTTGAATGGCTTTTACTTTATCCATATATACTTTAATGACCTTTTCGCTAACCACATGTCGTAATGACTTACCAGATATAACCCCAAACACACACTTCTTATCATTCAACCTTAGGTTATACTGATTAATCTTCTTCAGGCACTTCTCCCAGGCTTCAAAGTGTCTTCCCTGTCTTAGACTTCATCATCATGTCATCCACATACAGTTTACTTCTTTATGGAATAAGTCACGAAATAAGGTGGTTGCCATTCACTGGTATGTTGCTCCATTTTTCAATCCAAAAGACATCACCTTATAACAATATGTTCCCTACTCTATGATGAAAGCAATTTTTACCTTATTTGTGATTGCCATGAGGATATGGTTATAACTTGAGAATCTATCCATGAAGGAGTACATGACACATGTTACAACACTATCCATCGACATATCAATATGGAGAAAAGGGAAGTCATCTTATGGACAAGCCTTGTTCAAGTCTCTATAATCCACACACATCCCTACTCTATCATCCTTCTTTATTACTAGTATGGTAATTAGGACAGTCAACTATTTTTAGGAACTTAGCATTAAACTATTTTACTACCTCTTATTTAACTAGCTAGGCTTATTATGGTCTCATCCTCCTAAACTTCTATTTTGCTAGCCTCATTTGTGGGTAAGTCAAAATTTTGTGTTCAGCTATCCGTCAATCAACCCTTAGCATGTCCTTGTACGTCTAAGCAAATACCTTCTGATATTTCTTTAGAAACTTTTCAAATTTCCACCATTTCTCTAGTGTGACATCATTAGCAATAAGTAAAATGTTTTTTATTTCTTATATGCCAAGATTAAATGCAATGATATGGATAAAATTAATATTAAATATGCTTATGAAATGATGCATGGTATGACACTACCATTAGGGAACACATCACATAAGTAAGCAAACTCATCATTCATTACCCTGAACATGGAAATAAGTACATCATCATCCTAAAAAAGATAAGATACAAGAACATTTGAGGTATCAAGAAAGTTGCCTCTTTAGCATGTTCAATGCTTAGTGCCTGAGCTTGTGCTTTCTCATCCTCATCTACATCTCCGATGGAGTTCACAATCATGTTCTCAATATTGACTAGGCTTAACCTTGTATATGTTCCCTAGGTAAACTTGTATGGCCCGTATATCCCCATTATGGATCTACCAGGGGTGTATCTTTATTAACCATTCGTGTAGTCTAAAATACATATCCATCAAGTATTAATGGTGTTCTTCATTAAAAACTTTTCACTTGTCATTCCATAGCCAAGTGGTTTAAGAGCCATATAGAGCTATAGACTGACTCGATTCTTGGCTATTAATTCCCTTTATAACCTGATTAAATTTCTTTTTTTCTTTCTTCTTTTTCTCATCTTCCTCATTTGAAGAATCTTAGTAATTCTGATAACTTATTTCCCCATCTTTCATTTGAAAGAATGCCTTCTCGAGTTCGTCCATAAACTCACCCTCTACCTGTTTCTATTCTTCCTTAATAGCTTATTCTTTAATTTCTCCAAACACTTCCCCTTCTTTCATGAAGAAATCATATAGAGGCCCTTTCAGATCTTTCACCTTCAGCTTTGCTCTTTTCCCACAATAACCAAGTCCTCTTATGGTGGTTTGAGTTAGATGTTTAGAAATTCACACATACCAGTCAAGTACTTGTCTAGTCTTTGGCCTAACAGAATGTTCATATTCTTCATGATTCCAATTACTTTTGGGATTATAACCTTAGCAACCTAAATCAACTAAGATGCGAGATAGCCACACTCAATGTTAACATAATTTCTCTAACTTCTATATAGTTAGTGAAACTTTCTCCCTTATAAGGGATCTCAACCATCTAATGCACCATAGATGACACTCCTAATAGATGATACCATGGTCTTCCTAATAATAGCGAGAAGGTGATAGGGATGTCCAACACTGTAAATTCCACCATTGTCTCTACAATTTCAATTTTCGCCATGGTTTGAACTTTCTAGCAACCATTCATCTATTATCGTAATAGGCCTAAATGATGTTATTCAATGCCTCCAAGCCCTTCTCCAATACCTTAAACTTTTACAATAGCTTCAAAGGGCAAATGCTAATCCAAAATCCTTTTTAACCATCACTCATAAAGTTTACCTCCCTTTCACCTTGACTCTTATGAATAAAGCCAGATTGCAATCTCTTCCTTTTGATGGTAGGCCTTTATCAGAAAAGGTGATCTTCCCTTTATTAGTGACCAAAACAATAACATCATTTGGTGTAGCTTCCATGGAGATAATCACGTTGGCTTTGGGCACCAAGAAGGAGGCTTGAATTGGTGCTCAATTTAAAAACTAAAAAGAGGGTTAATGTGTTTAGGATGATGAGTAGGAAAAGAAAGAAATTGACACAAGTGTTTATAGTGGTTTGAGTGTTAACTAACCCTATGTCCACTCCTCAATTCTCTACAATTGGATATTTCACTCAACTCAATAGGTGTTTCCAAGCTCATACCAAACTTTTACAATTTATGTTTATGGCTCACACAATATCCTTACACCTTGTGTTTTCTAAGCTCACACAAAAACCCCTCATAAGTGTTTTCAATGCTCACACTAAAACCTCTCACAAGTGTTTTCAAGGCTCACACTAAAACCTCTTACAATGGTGTTTTTTGGTCACACCAAACAATAACAAAATGAGAATTAAAAGATTAAGTAGCAAGTTAGCGAGATATTGGTTACAAATTGATGAATTATCTTTCATTTACTTATATTTGGTGGAGTATTTATAGCTCATATCCACCAAAGACATGTTGGGCTAAATCTATCAATAAATCTCTAAGATGTGCTAGGCAGATTTTGCATTAAATGCTTATTAGATAGAAGTTGAGATCACTACTCCCATTTTGCGATCACGTCTTTCCAATTTCCATTGTGGAGTCGAAACTTTTGGCGAAAAATCATGTTTGTGTCTAACAACTAGTCCACATGTCTATTTATGTTCTAACCACTATCAAAAGCTGCGATCCCGAGATGCCTAAGTCTTAGGCGTGACTGTGATCGTAAATTCCTCTGTTTGGTGAGGAAGCTTCAATTCCTTGAGTCACGGTTGCTATTGAATTTTTGCCCTCATAAATTTTTATCTTTAAATGAACACTTATCACACCCTAGCACACTAGGGTTATGGTTTTCCTTCCCTCCATTGTCACTATAAAAGTCATGGTCGCGACCCTAATACGACACACACTGTGAATTCCTATGTGACTAAAGCTTTATAGACTTTGGATGGTTCACAACAGCGAAATAGCCCTCAAATTCCTCTGGCTTAGCTTCATCCTTCCTTGTGATTGATTTGTGGCCGCGATTTACCATACACGCACCATGAATTTGGATGATCTTTACATTGTTAGAGATTTTGAATACCATTGTACTTCAAATGAGAAAATCTAACTTAAAATCAGCAAAACAACATTTATCAAAATGTTAAAATTGATCAATCTTTATTGTTAAGATCAAAAGAGGATCATGACTTAGGTTGAACCAACCTAATCTAACAATCTCCCCCCTTTTTTATTTTGACAACTTAGATTGATCCTAAGGGAAAATAAATGCATGATTTTTGAAGTTGTGAAGTTAGAATGGTGAATGATTCAATGAATACTTAAAAATTTCTAGACAAAGATCAAAGTGAAATTTTCTAAGTACGACTATAATGCTCCCCCTTAACTTATGTTATTTACTTACAAATTATTTTCTCTCCCCCTTAGATTCTTTCTTGATTATTTCTCTCCCCCTTTGGCAAGATAAAAAAGAGGGTTTTTAAGGGAAAAGAACAAATGCATAATAAATAGATAAGTGTTCATAAGGAGCAAAGACATAAGAATTGCAATTATAATGGTAAATTTAATCAATCACGTAATTCAAAGAATTTCAAAAATAAACATTTTATTTGCTTATAAGGAAGCTGGGAATCAATAACTTTACATTAATAAAACAAAGACAAAATACAAAGATATCTTATTCTAAAAGATTTGAGCATCATCATCATCTCCATAATCTTTTTCCTCGTCATCGTTACCTCTGCCTTCAGCTTCATCGCCTTTCTTAACTTTTTCATTGCCTTCCTCTTTTAGGGTATCCTTATACTCAGCAAAATTCGGAAGATGGCAAGGAGGAACACCTAATTTCTCTTACAAATCTACCATACAGCTGTGAAGGTGGAGATGATGAGGAATCTCTTATTCATCATTCTCATCATCTTGTCTAACTTGCGATTAATGATGGCAATAGATAGTTTGGTTTTAGGTTTTGGTTGAGGAGGAGGGACTGGTAGGGCTCCTTCAATAATGAGATGTCTCTATTTTCTTAGCCCCAAAGGCACCTAGGGTATATGCATATGTGTCTAGGTGTATGACTTTGGCATTGATCAAGTAGGTGAGGTCAAGGAAGTTTTGAAAAGGGAGGAGTTTCTTAGTGATAAATTTTTCATTTTCCTCATTAAGAGCTTTAACAAAGTAATCGATTACTGTCACATGTGATGGAAGGAGGAATTGGCTCTTTGGTTTGGTGATCATGTGGATTAATTGATCCACAAGATAGTGACTAGTTTGGATAGGTTTGTTTTTAACAACGCAGAAGAAAAAGGCTAGATCCTTTTGAGACATTTTCTCATTACCATCACCTCTAGCATTTGTGAAAAAGGTGATGATACGATGGAGTATCCAAAAGATGAGGGTTTTGATGTACTTGGCTAGGGAGGTTTTTGGGTCGTGTTTGGTCCCAATTGAAATTTTGAACCAAAACTTGAAATAGATTACATCAAGTGTGGAGATAATGAATGGGATATTTTCTCTAACTTGAAGGTTAAAAAGGTTTGACAATTGCTTAAAAGTAATAAAATAAGGATCCCTAAAAGCACGAAATACTAACCCATATTGCCCTGCTCGTGATTCTACTTTGTGCCTTAGTGTCACCGTGCACATGAATTCCCTTATGAGTTCCTTATAATCGGGTTCATCCCTAAAGATGAACTCATTCCATCCTAAGTTGGAGAGAAATGCTCATATCTCGTTATTGATTCCAAGGGTCTCCAGCAGAAAGGTAAATGGTATTTTGTTTGGGAGGATGATTTTAGAAGAGTTGGCTTTGAAACGTTCCTTCTCCTCCTTTGTGATTCCTTTCATAAGATAAAGGGTTGGAGATATAGATGGTTGGGCTACTGTCTTGCCCTTCTTTACTCTAAAAATCTTTTTGGTAGACATTAAGAAAGTAAAGAGATTTAGAGAAATTTAAAGAATGTCGAAAGAGATAATTGATTTAGAGTAGAATGAAGTGATAAAAATCATTGTTTAGGGGGTTTATATAGCCATTTGAAGGGTATGAAAACAACTAGAAATGGCTAGAATTGGAGTAATGAAGAGTTGGAAACGGTTGGTAGTTAAATCACTTAATTGTGTGGCAGTTACTAGAATTTGTGACTGCTAAATCCATAGTCGTGATTGCTATTTCTGAAAAATATGAGTAATAGACAAAAATCCTCGAGAATCAGTGCATCCAACGGTTAGAAAATTGAATTTTTGACCGAATTCATGATGGAGAGTAAAATTCATAACTACGAATTGATGTTTGTCAATAGGGTGATATGAATCTTTAATTCACGACTGTGAGTCAAGGATATCAACCACAAATAACAAGGCAAGAAGGATAATCATGAAAAAGCTAAATTTGACAATTAAAGTGATGATCCACATTAATATATTGATGCTTAATTTATGCAATTAGACATATAAAAGCACAATTGCAATTAAAATTAACACATCCAATGATTAATATCACATAAAACCAATACACATAACAATCAAACAAAAGATCAAACTTTTCACTTTAGGGAGCTTCCATCAAGCATTCCTAATTCTCTCTTAATGAAGTTCAACCTTTCTTCATTGAGAGGTTTAGTGATAATATCTACAAGTTGATGAGTTGTGCCTATAAATTCTAACTCAACATCACCATTTTGGACATGATCTCTAAGAAAATGATGTCTAATGTCTTTATGTTTGCTTATAGAGTGTTGGATGGGATTCTTAAAGAGATTAATTGCACTAGTGTTGTCACATTTGATAGGAATGTGATTAGCAACTTTGTCGTAATCCTTTAATTATTGTTTCATCTAAAGCACTTGGGTGCAGCAACAACCTGCAGTGACATACTCAGCTTTATCAATGGATAAGGCAACTAGAACTTGCTTCTTGTTAAAACAGGACATTAAGCATTCTCCTATAAATTGGCAAGTTCCAAAAGTATTTTTTCTATCTAAAAGACTGCTAGCGTAATCCGCATCCGAATAGCCTATGAGACTAAAAGATAAATCTCGAGGATACCATAGTCCTAAGTGCAATATGCCATGTAAATATTTGAAAATTCTTTTGACAACATTTAAATGTGATTGTTTAGGAGAGGATTGAAATCTAGCGCATACATACACTAAACATAATGTCAATTCTTGAAGCAGTAAGATAAAGTAGAAAACCGATCATACCTCGATATCTCTTTTCATCAACTGTCTTACCTAATTCATCTTTATCTAGTTTAATGGTACCACTCATGGGTGTTTTTGCCACTTTGCATCCATCTATGTTGAACTTCTTGAGTATGTCCTTTGTGCATTTGGCTTGGTTGATGAAGATCCCTTATTTGGTTTGCTTGATTTGTAGACCAAGGAAAAACTTGAGCTCTCCCATCATGCTCATTGCAAATTCCCTAGTCATACACTTAGCAAAATCCTCACAAAGAGATTCATTATTAGCATAAAAATGATATCATCAACATAGATTTGTACTATAAGTGTATCATGTTTGTGCATTTTTACAAACAAGGTAGCATCCACCTTTCCCTTTTCAAAACCATTTTTTTTAAAAAATAAATTAAGCCTTTCATACCAAGCTCTATGAGCTTGTTTCAACCTATATAAGTCTCTATTTAATTTAAAAACATAATTTGAAAAACTATGTGATTCAAAACCAGGAGGTTTTTTAACATAAACTTCCTTCTCAATAACCTCATTTAGAAAAGCACTTTTGACATCGATTTGAAAAAGTTTAAAATTCATATGACATGCATATGCTAAAAGAATCCTAATGGCCTCTAACCTTGCAACAGGAGCATAGGTTTCATCATAGTCTATGCCTTTCTCTTGGTTGTAACCTTTTGCAACCAATCTAGCTTCATTCCTAGTGATGAATCCTTGCTCATCTTACTTGTTTCTAAACACTCATTTGTAACCTACAATTAGGTGTTCCTTATGCCTAGGAACAAGTTTTCATTCGTTGTTTCTCTCAAATTGGTTGAGTTTCTCTTGTATAGCAATCACCTAACTTTCATCATCAAGAGCCTCATCAATTGATTTTGGCTCAAATTGAGAAATAAAGGCAAGGTTAGTATCGAAAAGTATAAGTTGAGATCTATTACTTACACCATTTGAAGTATCACTAATAATTAAGTCTTTGGGGTGATGCTTAGAGAACCTCCAATCCTTGGGTATATCTTGACTTTGTTAATGTTGTGGTTCTTCATCTACTCTTGATGATTCACATTTATCTTTATCTTTGTCTTCCTCTCTTATAGTGTGCTCTAATTCCAATTTTTCAAATTATCCTATAAGATCATTAACAAAAAAACCTTTCCCAATATCAAGTTTACTAGATTCATAAAAAATAACATACATAGACTCTTCAATAACTATAGAACTTTTGTTAAAGACTCTATAGGCCTTGCTAGAGATGGAATAGCCTAAGAATATCCCCTTATTAGTTTTTGAGCCAAATTTTCCAAGACAATCATTGGTATTCAATATATAGCACTTGCATCCAAATACTCTTAAGTATGATGTATTGGGTTTTCTACCATTCTATAGATCATAAGATGTTTTATTGAGAATGGGTCATTTGAAAACTCTATTTGCAATATAACACAAAGTATTAATGGCTTCGGCCCAAAAGTAATTTGGTAAAGAATACTCATTGAGCATAGTTCTAACCATTTCTATTATTAGTGTTCTATTTTTCCTCTCTATAACACCATTTGGTTGTAATGTTCTAAGGGTTGAAAAGTTATGGAAAATTCCTTTCTCTGAATAATAAGTTTCAAAAACTCATTTTGAAATTCTTTTCCATGGTCACTTCTTATTGAAGAAATGAAGTAACCCTTTTCATTTTGAATTCTTTTGAAAGCATCAAAGGTATCATTCTTATGAGCTAGAAAGGATACCCAAGTAAACCTAGAATAATCGTCAACTAGGACTAGTGTGTAATGTTTTCCACCTAAACTAGCACTCCAAGTTGGTCCTATCAAGTCCATATGAATTAGTTGAAGAGGTTTAGATGTAGTTACAACATTTTTAGCTTTAAAGGAAGATTGATGTTGCTTTCCCATTTGGTAAGGACCACATGTCTTGTCTTTTGAGAAACTTAGCTTGGGAAGACCTTGTAACATCCCTAGCCATATTCATTAGCATTATCACATGAGCATATGCATTAGATAAATAATCATTGAAGCACCATTGCATTTGGGGACACTTGAACATATATGTAGTGTTTGTATAGTTGTATGGCAAATTGTTTTAT